>JARHVA010005707.1:357500-370000 GCA_037957365.1 Torreya grandis
ATCAAGCTTGTACTCCATCTAGACCACCTAACACCTATCCAAGCCATCCCATTGTAGATTTAAAAATAATTATCCTTAGTTACAAAGAATACATCCTAGACCTTAACACTAGATACATTTGTGGTGAAATCATACCTAGTGTTTGTATTGAGAGTGTAAGGAATACCTTGGAACAAATCAAGGAGTGGATAACTATAGAGGGGGATAATTGGCTAAATATTACCCATAAAATGCTTGATGTTTGTAGCCTAAAATTTGATCTAGAAGAGAGATTGAGAGTCCATGAAAAAAATCCATCTTAAAAACATTGCAATCCCTCACATTCTCCTGTGTTATCCTTTCCCTTTCAAAATTCTAGTCCAACCATGTTTCCTAATACCCTAAACCCCTCATGTACTTCTCCAAGTTTCCATTTTCGGAAATCCATCAAAGAAAGTAGCCCAAGGGAGGAAAACATCATGGTTGAGTAGGTTCACTTATTTTAAGAGGATTTTGAGAGGAAGAGATTGAATTTTGAAACTCATCTTGAGAGGGAGTTTGAACTAGCCAATCAAGCCTTGAGGCAATCCATCATGGAAATTTAAGGTAAATTCCCTAAACCTACACTTTCAAGCTCCAATCAAGATACCATACCTCAAGAAACTACAAGTTTCCTAGACATATCTTTCACCCCTTCATCATCCTCTCAATCCCATAAATCTATTCTTGAACCCACCTTCCCTAGATGGAAAGATGTGATGGCAGCCCATGAGGAAAAGAAAATGTCATGTTTAAATGAAGATGTTATTAGGGAGGAGAAATTTGGAGCCATTCATCACCCTCCTACCCCTCCTTAAGAGACCATTGAATCCATCCTTCCACCTCCCCCAACTGATCAAAGTTACCTTCCTAATGTGGGGGAGTGTTTTTCTACTTGGGAATCACCTTTGGCCAAACTCCATATTTTTGATATTCTTAATGTTGACACTACCAAGAGGGAGAATGAAGTTTAAATTTAAGATTGGATAGAAGATGAGGAGGTACTGACTAATAATGAGGAGACATCTACTTTCAATGATGAAATAAAAGTTGAGGGATAGTTTCTGGAAGAGTTCCTTTTGAATCCCATAAAAGAAGAGGGAGAGTTCTCTCTTGTTTTTACATTTCATGATGTAGACTAGCCAGCTAAGGAGGACTTATGGTAGAGGTTTGAAGACATATATAATGAAGCAAAAGGCCTCAAGGGGCCTATAAGTCTTTTGGAACTCACTCCAAGCCATGACAAGCAAGAGGTTATGTCTAAAAAAGAATACATGTACCAAACCTACTTGCAAATGTTTCGAGAATATGATGAGGATTAGAGGGTTGATCTCCAAGTTGAAAAAGATCAAGGTGAAGGAGCTCAAATGCATGTTGAATAACATCACATCCAAGAAAGTCCAGCTCATGATGGAGCCATCTATGATGATCTTGGGCCTTTTGAAGATGATCTAGAGTTTATTTCTACATTTATATATGAAGCTTCCTCCACAAACATCAAAAGAGATATTAAACAAGAAACATTTCTAATATCCATGATACAATAGTCCTTAAAGAGTTTAAATAATTTGTGATAATAGAAAAGAATGATGGAATACCTTAAGGAGATGTAAACTTGAAAAAGTTATCCCATGTCGAAATATACCAATTTGTCATGAAAAACAAGGAGGATAGTAGTATGAGTCTTGCTTCAAGGTTCAAGAGGACCTTATCTATTTTAGAAGCCTATGAGATATGAATCTATTGGATGATGTACAGAGACAAAGAACAAAAATAAGGAAAGAGTCATCTAATATCCCATCCAAGAAGAAGCAAGCTTGGCATCCTAACTCATCTAGTGAGGAAGGAGACCTAAGATACTTCCCTTTTGATCTAAGAAGGGAGGTATGAGCTAGAGCAATGTCCATATTTGTTTCCTTTCTATTGTGTTTGTTTTCCCTAAGTGCTAAGTAGCATAAGTGTGTCCTTGTGGTATGTTTTCTTATCCATTTTGGTGTGTTGTTCTTTCCATTTGTGTGTTTGAGATAATATTATCTATCTTGTTGGTCAATCCAAGGTCTGGTAATGTTATTTCAAGATGCATTCTAACTCCCTTTCCCAATGGATAAGATAAGGCTACTAGTCTTAAACATAGACAAGCATGTTTACCCTAAGAGATAACAAAAGTGTTGACCAAATTTGACCTTTGCTCAAATTTGAGTCAATCCCTACATTTTTTAGCTTTTTAGATATTTGTCTCTATCCTATAGTAATATCATTTTGATCTAGATGTTCACTTGTCCCTAATCTAGCCTTGGTCTAAAGTCTAGGCCTTTGTACTCAACAAGTCAATGAAAGTCAACCTTAGTCAAATAGGGTCAAATCTAGTCAAAGGTATAAAATATCTGGTTTTAGTCCTAGTATGGTTTTCAATGTGATTTAGGATCTTTCTAAGTCATTTAATTGCACTTACCACACTCAATATGCAAAATTTGCCTAGTGGGCCCACTTTGGAGCTCAAAAGGAGGACTTGTATGGATTTCTAAAGTGATAAACTTGCCATCAGACTATGGTGAATGTAATAGAGGTTAGATAATGTTATAATTAGGTATGTGACAATCCAAGAATTAGTTATTTAGTGAAAAGGGTAGTTTCCCCTTATTTTGAGGGCCTCTTAGGCACTTGTATGAAATAGATCATCTCAGTTGTAGATGGAAACATCATTTTTATGCCTCTTCACATCCCAAGATATGTTTAAATTCTTCTCTTACAAATGGGGAACAAAAAATTCATTATTTTTCTTCTTCTCATTCATTTTGTCTTGACAAGCAAATAATGGCCAACTTCAAGCATATGGTACAGACCATACAATCGGAATTAGAGGGAATGCTTCTATAGGTAAATATTCCTAAGAGTGATATTCACATAAATAATATGAACCATCAATTTGATCCTAGGTAACTTCTTATGTGTTGTCTCCCAAAAATATCACTCATTTATGGGACAACATTTGAACTATTTTTGTCTTACAGACCGAAATTGTCTCTTCCCTTTTTGAAATTTGTCCTGGGCATTCAAATTCCTCATTTTCAACCTTCTCAAGAATCTACGAACTCTGTAGGCAAGTTCATTTTTACAGGTTCAAAGGCTTCTGCAGGTGGGTTCAATCAAAAGAATCAATTTTTAACACTTGGTCATTTTCGGGATTGGTTCAGTGCCTTGGTTTAATAAAAAATCTTCATTAGCAAGCATCTAAGCAAAGAAGGCTTGAACCATTGAACCACTTTGGTTCAAAGGTTCAATGATTTCAAGGTTCAATAGTTCAACACTTTGGTTCAATCAAATGGTTTGTCAGTTTGTTCAAAGGCTTCATTTGAACCGTTGAACCAAAGCTTGGTTCAACATTTGGTTCAATGCTTCAGTTCATTCAACTGGTTCATTAGCTTCAACCATCAGCTTGAACCATTTTGGTTTAAATATTGGTTCATCGACTTGATTCAACATTTGGTTCAACCAAGTGGTTCAATGTTTGGTTCAACCAAGTGGTTCAATGTTTGGTTCAATGCTTTGGTTCAATCAAACAGTTCAATAGTTGGTTCACCACCTTGGTTCAAAGGAGTGGTTCAAAGGAGTGGTTCAAATGCAAAAATTCAAAAGAGCCTCTTGAAGGACAAGTACCCTTATGGAGGGCACTTTTTCAACAAAAGTACCCTTCGAAAGGGTCATTTTTCAAAGAAGGCTGCAAAGGTAATTCTTTCAAATTTTTGTTTAAGGAATTAAAAAAAGACTAAGGCAAGAAGCAATTCCTTCAAACTTTTTGTCTGAAGGAATTCCTTCAAAAAAAAATTCTAAAGGAATTCAAGAAAGTAGTTGTAGGAAAAAATCCCAAAGAAATTTCCAAAGAGGCAAAGACAAGTGATCGAAACAATTATACAGACTTTTTGTCCATGGGAAAATGCCTATGGAAATAGTTTGTAGGAAAGCTGTGAGAGACTACCGAAGATAAAATACTGTCAAAGGACCCTAAAGGGCAGGTGCCCTTATGGGGGACTCTCAGTTTCCAAATAGAAGGACACTTCCTCGAAGCTAAAGGGTCACCTTCCCTTCAGGAAGATGTAAAACAAGAAGCCCGAAGGCCATTTGAAGACCGCCAGAAGGGAAAATACCTTTATGGGGGGCTCTTCTCGACCCAAAGTGGATCATTTCTTAAGGCCCAAAAGGGTAGGTTATTTTTGAGAAAGTGAAAAATATAAAAGCTAAAGAAGGACCAAGGGGTGATGCGCCTAAAGATGTCAAATTCAAGAACAATAAATCAGCTGTTGAAAATGTAGTGATGGGTGTGTGAACATCAATTTCAAAGCTCACAAAATAGCTGTTGAACCTTGTAATATATAGAACTAAATACATTCAAAGGCTTTAAGGCCAAAACTAGAAGGAAACAACTAAGGAATAGAATAACAAATTGAATCCAGGACTTGATAAAATTAACTAGAAAAGGAGGAATGATGAAGAAGGATCAGATCACTAGGTGGACATTGAAAGTTGAAAACTTTGAATAGCATGACTTGTTTCTCTACATTGAGAAAAATAAATGGGTAGATGCCCCTAATTTCCATCTTATCTTCCTAACAGTTTTCAATGCAACATGATGTGTTACTATTCCTGAGTCCTTCTTGAAGAGGCTATATAAAGGACTCTCTTTTATTATAAATATATCTTTTTTTAACAATCAGAATGAAACTTTGCCCAAATTGAAAGGCATTACTGAGACTTTGAGCTCAGATTGTTGATCATATTTTATTATTAGAATAAGAAATCAAGTGACTTTTCAAACTTTGTGTTGTGATATCTTTGTTGTTGGGAAAACTATTCTTATGTCTTTTTCCTTGATATATTTTATGTTCCTTTAATTCAACAAGTAAAATTAGTGAAAGTAATTAGGAAGGTGTCATGAAGAGTCAACTATGGAGAGACTTTGTGCCCCCATAATTTTGTTTAGTGTGTTTTCTTTTCATTTCTATGTAAAGGACCTTGGGATGACTTTGTGCCCTCATTTTCCTTCCTATCTTACTCTTGAGCAATTCAGGTGAAGACTTTGTGCTACATCTCAATTTGCTGGTTACTATGTCTTTGGTTACATTTTGCTTTTACTACTAGGAGTATTCTTTTGGCTTGCTAAATAGTACTTCTGAAAGAAGAGGAGTGCTTTCTATCATTTCCCTTGAGTTTTTCCTTTGATTTGCATGCATCATCTATGAAAAAGGAGAGATGGATGGTTTGTCCTACCCTTGAGTATTATTTTATATATATATATATATATATATATATATATATAAAGGAACCTCCCCTTGATGAGAGGAGAGATTAGTCCCCTTTTGATGTAGTAAACCTACACATTTGGATGACCAATCTTCCTACTTTGGCTGATCAAACCTATTTTGTTTATCAGTACACTGATCGACATAATATTCAACCAATAGTTTTTGGTGACTCCGCTAGGGAATATACATAATTTTGTGCAATTTGGAACCTTAAATTTTAGATCAACACATCACTTGTTTCTTACCCATTATCATTATAACCTTATCCATTACAGACTCTACTGACTCCATTTCATGTCTTACCCATTATCCATTTATAGCCTTACCATCTTCCTCCACCTCTATTATTTTATTTGGTCTACAAAACTAGAGCTACTGGGAAAGAGTACGCAATTTGAAGCCTCAAGCCTCAAGCTGATGCTAAGCCAATCCTTTTCCATTTTTATTTTCTAATCGAGCCACTCCATCTAGATTTGTTATCTCTATTTTTATTAATTAAATCATGGCAGTTTGAGGCCCCTGGGGTAACTCTTTTAGCCCACTCAACTTGACTTCACCTCTGCATGAACTCCCACATAGTTTAAGAAAGAATTTCCCCAAATTCTTTGGTGATGGGATAGTTCACCCTCATGAACACATTAAAGCCTTTAGCATTGCCTGTGGTGTTATAGGGGTGGAATTTGAAGACGTGGTAGTCAGGATTTTTGTGGAGACACTACAAGGTGCTGTTGTAGATTGGTTCTACCATTTTTAAGCTAGATTAGTGATTGATTGGGATACACTTAAATCCAAGTTTGAAGCAAGTTTCAAGCCCATAGAAGATGCACATGCCTTGCTAGCCTAGCTCACTTAGATGAAGAAAAAGCCTCATGAGCCTATGAGGGATTTCATGGCCAAATTTGATAAACTGAGGAACATAATTCCTGTAATTACTCGACCTATAGCTGAGAATCTCAAATGCTTCTTCATTAATTCTCAATTACCTAAAGTAAGTTTCATTTTGAAACATGCTGGTCAAATAGATCTTGTTGTAGCCCAACTTTTGGCCACTGAGGTACAAGATGATCTCATCTTAGCAAGGAAGATAAGAATAGATTCAAACAAAAATAGATCCTCATCATCTTCTAAATATTCATCTATAGGCACCATTGATCCTAATGGTACAAAAGCTGGCAAATGAATTGCTAGCTTTGAAAAGGCAAATGGCACAAAGTATGTCTTCTACTCCTCTATATAAAGATATACCAAGGAGGACATTCCTTAATCAGCCATATCAAGGCAACACTGCCAGAAGTCAAGGGCAACCAAATCATCTTCCTCCCCCATAGAGGAACCTTGTCCTTGAAGCACCTCTAACAAACTCAGTAGTTGGATATCTGGAAATAGAACATGTTTCCTATTTCCAACCTAAGTTCAAGCAAGAAAATGGCACTGATCTCTTAAGGGAGGATCTAGAAGAATCAGCTAGTGACTCCCACATTAGTTTCCTAAATTACCAAGATGAACCCAGAAGTAAAGGTGAAGTATTTGAAGGATCATATGCAGTATTCGCTAGGTCCCAAAATCAGTCAGCCTAGCAAGTTGACAAAGAGAAGATAGAGGAGAAACCCCAACCAACAATTTCAATTGTTGAGCAGAGAACCCCTCTTCCTTTTTAGTCAAAGGACCTAGTGATTGCCAAATAAATAAGTACATTGAACATCTCTACATGTTCTACTTTAGATTCATAGATCAATCTTCCCCCTCCCAAAAATCAAAAGGATGAACTCCCATCCTCTCTTCCAAATCCATCTTAGTCATTTTCCATGATTGATCATGTTAAGGAATCCAAAATTCAAATGACTAAGTTTGAATCCCTGCAAGCCAATCCTGAGCAATTGGGCATTGATGGAGAACTAGGTGCGGATCGGTCTGAGGAAAAAATTATGGTCACCCAAACATCAGTTCCTGTATCTCAAATTCTATTTAAACCTTTAGGTAGGGTTAATTACTTCTTAACCACAGAGGATGCTCATGTCTTAGCCAATGAAAGTCCTATAGCTGGCAATTCAGGATTTGATCCAAACAAGGCATCAAAAGAATTAGTAGGGCATAATACAAATCAAGAAATATCTTCCATCTCCCATGAAGAGAAATCTGATATAAGATCAGCTTCTGATGATGCTTGGATCTTGGAATATGATGGCAGCAATTCTTCCATAGCTGGATACATATTTTTGTTGCTCAAATTGAAGACTACTCAAGATGAAGAGGTCAAAATCCTTCACACCAAAGGAGATGTTGAGCTAATGGTTTGTCAGGAGTCTGATGCTGACAAACAAAGCATGTGCTAGACTAGACCAGTAGAACAATAAGTTATGATGGTGGACCATGCTGCTACAAATCAAAATCAAGCAAAGGAACCCTTCGTAGGGAGAGTAAGGAGTTATGGTTTTTAGTTTGAAGACCACATCCTGTAATGGAGCAAAAGGAAGAAAAACTAAGAGGAAGACACAAAAAATTAGTTTCCTGGTGGAGAGCTCCATTCGCCCGTCACCATTTTTGGGGACATAATGTCTTCTTGCTGGTTTACCAAGATGGTGCACTATTTTCACTATCTCTTAAGAAGCAGCATCTAAAATACTTTAATTCTTGAAGTATCAGATCATTTCATCTATACATACATACATACATACATATATATATATATATATATATAGTTTTTAATTCTATTTTGTTTTGTTTATTTCTATTTTTGATACCTTCCATTTCTGGATAGCATGATTCCATAGCCCAATGGCATACTTCAAGGCACTGGAGATTCTAGATTCTACTCTCTTCAATTCTTTTTTTATAATTGATAGAAGTTCTCCAATTGGATCCAGCGATTGTCCCCCAAAAATATCACTCATTTTTGGGACAACATTTGAACTATTTTGGTCCTACAGACCAAAATTGTCTCTTCCCTTTTCAAAATTTGTCCTAGTCATTCCAATTTCTCATTTTTCAAATTCTTAGGAATCTACGGACTCTATAGGCTTGAATCTATGGACTCTGCAGGTAGGTTCATTTTTACAAGTTTGAAGGCTTCTGCAGGTAGGTTCAATCAAAAGAATCAATTTCTAACACTTGGTCATTTTTAGGATTAGTTTAGTGCCTTGGTTCAATCAAAAATCTTCATCAGCAAGCATCTAAGCAAAGAAGGCTTGAACCATTGAACCATTGAACCATTGAACCACTTTGGTTCAAAGGTTTAATGAGTTCAAGGTTTAATAGGTTCAACGCTTTCATTCATCCACTTAGTTCATCACTTTGGTTTAATCAAATGGTTCATCAGTTGGTTTAAAGGCTTTGTTTGAACTATTGAACCAAAGCTTGGTTTAATGGTTGGTTCAATGCTTCGGTTCATTCGATTGGTTCATCAGCTTGAACCATCAGGTTAAACCATTTTGGTTTAAATATTGGTTCATTAGCTTGGTTCAATGTTTGGTTTAACCAAGCGGTTCAACGTTTGGTTCAACCAAGTGGTTCAATGGTTTGGTTCAATTAAATGGTTCAATAGTTGGTTCATCACTTGGTTCAAAGGAGTGGTTCAAATGCAAAAGTTTAAAAGAGCCTCCTAAAGGAAAAGTGACCTTGTGGAGGGCACTTGTTTGACAAAAGTACCCTTTAGAAGGGTCATTTTCAAATAAGGCTACAAAGGTAATTCTTTCAGATTTTTATTTAAGGAATTCAAAAAAGACTAAGGCAAGAAGTAATTCCTTTAGACTTTTTATCCAAAGGAATTCCTTCAGACAAATTTTTTGAAGGAATTTAGGAAAGTAGTTGTAGGCAAAAAGCCCAAAGAAATTTCTAAAGAGGCAAAGACAAGTGATCAAAACAATTTTGTAGACTTTTTGTCTGCAAGAAAATGCCTGTGGAGAAAGCTCAGGGAAAATGCTTGCAGAACAGTCTGTAAGAAATCTGTGAGAGACTGCCAAAGGATCCCAAATGGTAGGTACCCTTCTAGGGGACTCTCTGTTGCCAAATAGAAGGACATTTCCCTGAAGCTAAAGGGTCACCTTCCCTTCGAGAAGATGTAAAAAAAGAAGCTCAAAGGCCATTTGAAGACTGGTCAAAGTTTAGATACCTTTATGGGGGGCTCTTCTCAACCCAAAGCAGATCATTTCTTAAGGCCTAAAAGGGTAGGTTCTTTCTGGGAAAGTGCAAAATAGAAAATTTGAAGGACCAAGGGGTGATGCGCTCAAAGACGTCAAATTCAAGAGCAGTAAACTAGCCATTGAAAACGTAGTGATGAGAGCGTGAACATCAATTTGAAAGCTCACAAACTAGTTGTTGATCCTTATAATCTATAGAACCGAATGCATTTAAAGGCTTTAAGGCCAAAACCAGTAGGAAACAACTAAGGAACATAATAGCAAATAAAATCCAGGACCTGATTCAATTAACTAGAAAAGGAGAAATGATGAAGAAGGATCAGATCACCAGGTGGACATTGAAAGTTGCAAACTTCAATAGCGTGACTTATTTCTCTGCATTGAGAAAAACAAATGGGTAAATGCCCCTAATTTCTAGCCTATCTTCCTAACAGTTTTCAATGTAACATGATGTGTTACTATTCTCGAGTCCTTCTTGAAGGGGCTATTTAAGAGACTCTCTTTTATCGTAAATATATCTTTTTCTGACAATCAGAACGAAAGTCTACCCAAATTGAAAGGCATTACTGAGACTTTGAGCTAAGATTGTTGATCATATTTTGTTATTGGAATAAGAAAGCAAGTGACTTTTCAGACTTTATGTTGTGATATCTTTGTTGTTGGGGAAATTGTTCTTATGTCTTTTTCTTTGATATATTTTTTGTTCCTTTAATTTAACAATTATAATTAGTGAAAGTAGTCAGGAAGGTGTCCTGAAGAGTCAACTATGGAGAGACGTTGTGCCCCCATAATTGCCTTTAGTGTGTTTTCTTTTCATTTCTATGTAAAGGACCTTGGGATGACTTTGTGCCCTCATTGTCCTTCGTATCTTACTCTTGAGCAATTTAGGTGAAGACTTTTTGTTGCATCTCAATTTTCTAGTTACTACATCTTTGGTTACATTTTGATTTTACTACCAGGAGTATTCTTGTGGCTTGATGAATAGTACTTCTAAAAGAAGAGGAGTGCTTTATGTCATTTACCTTGATTTTTTCCTTTGATTTGCATGCATCATCTCTAAAAAAAGAGAGATGGATGGTTTTGCCTACCCTTGAGTATTATTTTCTATTTATATATGTAGCATATCTATAGGGAACCTCCCCTTGATGAGAGGAGAGATTAGTCCCCTTTTGATGTAGTAAACCTACACATTTGGATGACCAATCTTCCTACTTTGGCTGATCAGACCTATTTTGTTTATCAGTATGTTGATCGACAAAATATTCAACCAACATTATGCATGATCAACCATGCGGAGTCACTGTTTGAGTTTGTGTCAAATTTTCTTATTTTGAATTGATTTTTTTGAGTGTTTTAGGGGCATATACATTATATTAAATATATTTACATGTTTATTATTTATTTAAGAGTTCATTAGTTTTATAAAACCTCTTCTATGCTTACAAAAGGCTTGGATTTGCACTAACAGTCACTTTACCTACCTCGGAAAAGCTTCCTTCACATTTGGAAGAGTGTTTCGATATGTTTCAGGGATGATATAAATGTTTTTTTATGTATAGAAGAGCATATATCTTTTTTTAGTGCTTGGAAAGTTTTTCCTTGCATTTTATTGCTTCCTAATGACCTCCTTACATAACAAAGTCACAAATGTCCACCTACAAGAGGAGGTTGTGACATGGTATTTCAAGCTTTGGAGACTTCTTGAATGCATGTAAGTGTTAGTAGTAGGGACATGTGATTAAATGATACATCAAAGGGAGCTATCCCTTATATATAGGTTCATCTCACAAGTTTTCTCACCCACAAAAAGTGATTTGTCCTAATTTTTCCACTTGGATTAAAGGCCTACAAAACCTCTTCTCATAGGGTGCATCCAAGTGTCAATAGTTACACTTGGGCCAATAAAGATATTGAAGCATCAACGGATTCACCCAAAAGTAAATATTTATATCCCTATACTCTCTATTACTTAGTATATTATATGTTAGTTATCCCTATGTGGATTTATAAACATTTTATTGTTTAGGATATTCTTCATAATAAATTATATGGTGGTAATATAAGATATTTTATACTTTTCACTACTAAATTTAGGTTCTATAGACCTATATTTGGTTTACCATTACACCTTACCTATTTAAAATAATCTAGCACAACATTAAATTAAATTTTTAACCCCTTAAAACCATTTAATTTACTTGCATATTTACAACCATAATAACAACCATTTACCTTTGTTGAGTTCAAGTCATATCCATATCCTTATGTCATATAACTAGGATTTACAATCCTTTCTTCTTAACATTTTATTTTTAGTTCACCTTCTTCTATATTTATATATATCATTCATATTTACTTGATCATCCAAGTATATGGAGGCTCTATTACATTTAACTTATTTTAACCCTACTCTATTGAGAGAGAGGATAGTTTCTACTCATCCTAACATGTGCATACATTCTAGTGAACCTGATGTTAACATTATCCCAAATTTGTTTGATCATTTTCATGTTTTTATTTATATTTTATTAATGATATAAAAAATATCATAAATTATATTTTAATCAAACTATATCAACTAGCATGATACTGATAAGTAGCATTACTAACTATATTAGTTATCCTGATACCTTTTAATAGTTTTATCTAATTATATCCACTAGCTCATTACTATGTAGTAGTTTAATATAAATGTGTTAGATATCATAATACCATTTATTATTTTTATATGAATATATTGTCCATTTCATATTTTGAATGAAATAATTTATGTGTATTGTTCATCTTGATATAGTTCAGAAGCTTATCTAATTCTATTACCCATCATAGTATAGTTATATTTGACCAATTTCTATTTTTGACTATATCAATGAGCTTAGTACAATATTTTTCCTTTTTCCAACCTTATTTCACATTTTAATTTAAATTTCATTCACCATGATGTATCCTCTTATAATATTTATTGTGAGTGGAAACCCACTTCACTTTTGAATATGTAGTTCTTTCATACCTTTTATTATGTATATTAAAGGAAAATTCTCATGAT
>JARHVA010005707.1:372500-617500 GCA_037957365.1 Torreya grandis
CTTCATGATTTTTAAAATGGGTGGATAAACTATAACCATATATTTATCTTTAATACTTTACCTCTTACCTAGATTCATGAACTTGATGTTGAGAAAATTTTATGAGAGTCTCTATCACTAAATGAGGGTCCTCTATGATAATTTATTATGAGAAATTTTTCATATTTTTAAGAGGCATAAACATTTTATCTTTTTTTTATTATTGGAAGGACATTGTTTCCACTTTTAATAAATTTTTAACCCTTTTATATTCTCTAGTGTTTCTCTTATATATCAATTTAATGTGTGATTATTTAGAGATAACCATGTATTTTTTACTTGGAATCAAATATTATTCATACCTATTTTATATCTAATTATAAGGATGTGAATTAATTTCATATATTTTAATAGGTTTAATTTGATTATATGAAGTTTTATAAATGTTTCCCTTTTTTGACTTTTGTTTTAAAAAACTAGGATTTATAGATAGCATTGGAAAATAGAACTCGAGGGTGACCTACGAAAATTATCTTGTTATATATGCATTGAATGAGGTTGAAGAGGGGATGGATGGTATTATAAAATAATAAAATGAATATGCTGATAATATTTATACATAAGTGGATGAATATGGTGGTGTCATGATCACATCAATAAGTAAAAACTGATTTCACATGATCACATTTGTTGAGTAAGTGTGTGTAGGGGGTTTCAAACACTAAAATATGGTATTAAATACATGTAGATGTCAGTTTTGACAAATCATCACCTTACATGACTTGTGCATAATTATATGGATTTTATTATCCATTCTCCAACATCCATATGCTTTTTATGGGTCTAACCTTCCCTCATTTCTATCAATCACCTATAGGAATTCCATATTTTACTCTAATATATTAAAACCATATTCAAACTATATTATGATCATAGATTAATATTCCTTATTTTTAGAGAAATATATCAAACTGGGTTGTTATAAAATTTTATACATATTAATTCATTCAAAATGGTTCTTTACGTAAATAGCCTATATAAATAGAACCTTGAATGCATCAATGTAAAATTTAGATCTATGTAGTATCATACAATATTGACAATAAATTAACCTAAGATTGTGCAACAAATACAACTAATAAACTATGTGACTAATTGTTAGGTGAGAAAGTATCATTTATATTGTTATATTATGAACTATCATTATTTATTATCTTCATCTTGGTCTTGAAACTCATCTCTATGTTCCATTAATTCATATGTTTTACTATTATTCCTACCTTGACACTACCATCAAACTCTAAAAACTAATATCAAAATTAGTTTACTCATCTTAACATTTATACCCTCCCCAAAATATATATTATTTTTTAGAACTTATAGTTGTGAATGTTAGGGCTCACCATCCCCTTGTAAATTCTCTATTTAGTTCCTCTTCATAGGTTATAAGTATAAATATGTATCTCAAAACCTTAAGTCATTCAATTAGTACATGTCACCTTAAAAAATAAGGTTTATTGGGATAAAATGATGTCAAGATAAAATAAAATACCTCTCTATCAATGATTTATACCTACATAGCCATGTACTCTAAAGAGGTTCTCAAATTAATGTAGTTATCCCCCTTATGTGGGCTTGTGCATGAATAATCGTGTAATATTGTATTTGTGAGTGCATGTAGTGATGTAATTTTTAACCTTAAAAATATTAATCAAGGGATAATATTTTAATTATTCAAATCTATAAGGATAATAATCACATGGTTGATTTGAATGTAGGGAATAATAAGGTAATTTTACAAGTTTGAGATGTGATTTTTCATGGTATGAGATAAATGTGTGATTTATTTTTATTTGATGATAATGAATGGTGTTTTAATCATATTAATAACAAATATTTTTAAATTATATCATTTAAGGGTTAATTAACATAAATAGGCTGACTTATACTTCTTGAAATATTTGAAATTTTTACCATTTATAAGGCTCAGATACTAGCATTAGACTTGAGATACAAGTGTCAACACTATTGTCCTAGTTTGGATGGTAATGTCTAGGAGGATATGAATTTTATAAATATGGGTAACTATGATATAAGTATATTAATAAATTATTATTTATACTATGGGCTATAAGTGATCTAGGTAATCAAAATATAAGGGTCAGACTACATGATAAACATTTAAGCATAACAAGATGGTGAAAATGAGTATTTTCATAAAGGAAATGTGTTTAAATAAAGGGTTAATCCATGAGTGATATTTTTAAAGTTTATAATACTATTTTATAATATAAAATTAGAATCTATACTATATACCCCATCTGCCCCCAAATGTAGTAATGTATAAGCATGAAATTACTAGGTTTTAAATAAATAAATGTGTAATGCAGTGTGTAAAACACACCTTGATTTTAATTGAGACTTGTTTTTATTTTTTTTATATTATCTAAAATTGATATCAAATTATAGTGTAATTATTTCACATTAGTTAAAATATGAATAGTTGAAATAAAGAGAACAAGGAAGGACTATACATGTGTGTCAATGCAACCATATTTCCCCTTGTTAATTTATTTTGGTAATGATGCTTATTTTCTAAATAATTAGATAAATAGGTTAAAAATTGGACATTTTAGATTATATTAATATATTAAAGGTTATGTATTCACCCAATCTAGTGCAAGCATGATTTGTGCCAATACAATTGAAATCATTAAATCTTAGTCACACAACTAAACTGTATACATAATATAGTGAATCTAACTAATTTCACCTAGGTAAAATGGGTGTAACCATATGAAAATTTAAAATTGAATTTGTGTTAAGGTCATTGAGGGTGTTGGGCTTCAACTATACTACTCAATAGAGCCATGTTTTGTAGATAGATAAGGCTCAATCAATGCATCTTTGTAAGGTTAGTATATAAATGTGTATATAATATGAATTTGTATTTATTATTTGGTAAATTTTCATGGAATTTTCACATATAATGTTTCTCAATTTTAAATATCTATCAAAACATAACCTATGAATTATAGTCTATGTATAATATTTGTCATAAACATAAAAAATTTGTCCCAAATCTATGAAAATCAATGTCAAGTAGATTAGATTCTAACCCAAGTGCATATTTAAATAATGTAAGCTTTATAAAATTATACCAATTTATACAAATGTGTGTATGGACTCATGTATCTATGACATTTACTCACTAATGTACCCCCCACCACTCTTTAGGTGAGGGGAATGCAATGTGATAATCAAATTATCTCAAAAGGATAAAATAATCAGGGTATATTTGTATCAATGATGTGGCAAATAAGCATATTGTGACATCATATATATATATATATATATATATATATATATATATATATATATATATATCAGTGAAATTTAAAATATCTCATCAAAAAAATCCTTAAGATGTATGATGTGGATCATAGAAATGTCTATAAATAATAATCACAAGCTGAACAAACAATCAAGCACACAAACACAAGAGCAATCAATGTCATGTAAAATGGGTATATGTTGACAAAAAAAAGGTTCATGTTCAAATTTCACGTGCTCAAGGGGAGGACATGTTAAAATTTATGTTGAAAAATTAAAAAAACACTAAGGGTACTATGGCCAACAAACAAGGAACATGTTAAAATTTTAAACAATTATGACAAGGTAGAAATAAAAAAACTCAAGTAAACATGTGATAAGATTAAAAAGTTAAATATAACTAACAATCATAAGAATAACATATTAGTCCATGCATACATGTCTTATTAAAATGTCATATAATATACCATATCTATTACACTATGTAATATGTAATAATGAGTATAGACATGTGTAATCACTAGTATATAAGATCAACATGATAATGTAAAGTGATCATAAAAATACAAATTGTATTAATCATGATCAATAGAATTAGATGCACCAATTTTACTATGATACATGGGTATAGTAAAGGTAAAACATCAAAATGATCATGTATCATGGATCTAGTGTATGCCTATATCACACTCAAGTATGCATGAAATATATGTTTGTATAGAAATTAAATGATATGATATATACAAACATAAATTAAATAACATATACAAAATCTAGTAAAAATTAAATTCTAATCATTTTTAGTATTTTTACTTTGTGTGAATGTTTTTTTATTTTATTGATTATTTGATTTTTTTAGTTTTTTTGTATTTTATAAAAAAGAGGGATAGCCTTTGATACTATATAAGGGATCATAATATGGTGCTATGGAATCTAGATATGGTATAAATTTTTTGTCATGCTACCAAATATCATGTATATGTTCCAAGTCTAGATATGAAGAATTTATAATATTGTGAATATGCCTCAGAAGACTCTATGGTCATGAAGCAATATTAGAATTTAGAATGGTTCATGCAATCCATTATTTAGTGATATATGAATTACTAGGTGTAAATATAATAATGTCTATTTTTATCCCTTATTAAACATGTTAATTTGGTCTAAACAATTGGTTGGGTCATGTAAGTTTCAATGAGGAATCTATGGAGTCCACCATATATCTTTGATAAATGTCCACTCAAGTATTAGTCATATAGGAAATGGAATTACCAATTTCTTAACCATTTAATCATGATTAACCTTAATAGGTTTTATAATTAGGTGTCTTGGAATAAAATTCTTTTATTGTAGTGGATTTTCATACTAAATCCATGAAACTATGAAAACCCTATTAGAATGAATATAATTTATACATGTATGCATTGTGGAGGATACTAAATAGAGATTATGAATCCAAGGTCATCCTAATAACATAACAAAGACTCTTGTATATGGTATAACTAAAAAAATTTATGGTCATGTGTGATACACCAAATTATAAACATAAACCAATCTCACAAGTTACTTCTTGTGATCACCGATCAAATGATATTCACATCTTGGTTGAAGAGTATAAATCATCATGTGTAAATGTTGATTATTATTTTGTTTAAAGATATTAATTATTATTTTACTTATATGATTTTTATTTCTCTTTAGAAACCATAAACACTAATGTATAATCATATTTTTAAACATTAGTTATGTGTTTATCTCATGTGCACCTCTACTGAGAGATTGATTAAACAATGGTTCCTTGAGAGGATTAGTGTGGGATAAATTGGTCATTGTAAAGTATGAACTAGAATAATAATGTTTTTAGTGTTTTTACTCTATAAATGTGAATAGACCATTTATACCTTGGTAAGAGCATCATGAGATGTGTTGGTCCTCTTTGAATAACTTATTGAAGAATTGCTTGAAGGATACCTTGTTATCTATCTCTTAAATGTAATTACTCCTCTATCTTAAAGATATGAAAGTTTATATATTAAAGCGTAACAATCATTATCATGATGCCCATTAATAACATGGTATGTGAAAAATGGTTGTCCTCTAATCTAATCAGATTTGTGTGGTGGATAATAGTAATTTCAAGGAAGAGAAATCACCTTCTTATCTAATAATGTATGTAATATATCATGCGGTATATCTTTGAGATGATTAAATGGAAGTGGTTGATTATAAAAAATAGAATATTCTTTAACTTTAGGAGGTATTTTATACATTGATTTTCTTCCTTTACAATTTTTTTTGTTTGTTCCTTTCCATAATATTTTGGTTTAGAATAAGGTGTTGTTTATGACTTATGATCCTTGATTTAATTTTTAAATGATTTATGGAATGCAAACCCTAGGTTGTTAAAGGGTTCAAGTATAATAAACTAGGGAATAAACATGAAATAAATATAACCACTAATTTCTATAAGAATTAACATAATTGATTATTTTAAAAATAGAAATGAGTCACACAAGTATATATGTAGATATAAAATAAATGAGATAGATGATCTAAGGGCTAAAAACTAGTTTAGAATTTGATCTGAGTGTCACAAATAAGACAAAGTTTTAGAAAACCTCTTAGATAATAGTGCAATATGTTGGATAGTAACACACTACACTAGTCTCCACCTAGGGCATGCTAGTGTCCCTATGAAAAAAATGTGTGATCTTCTAGATCCACATTTGGCTAAGTCTATTTTGCTTGTGCCTATGTGCATGAGCTCTACTGCACTATTTATACACTATTTTTGACTAGTTTATGAGCAAAACCTACACTTCCATATTATTATGTTATTTGAATAAAAAAATTAACAAAAGTTTGATGTTATTTAGGTAGGATAAACATCCTCATCACCCCATTGTGTTGAGATTTACTTGTATACCAGTACCTTGAGAGGGGATCAAGTTCTCCTAAACTAAGTGTTAGTTCAAGTGAAAGTGATGATAGTATGAGTGTCAACTTGAGTTCTCTAAGTGAGTTTTGAGACTAGAAATCTATGTAATCTAATATTAGGATGACTATAGATTTATGTATGCACAATTCTAGTAGGATAGGGATCAATGACCTTGAATTTTCACAACTTTTTTTGAGCTAATTTGTTTATATTTTGCATTTGATTTCCATCTAGTGGGTAAATGGATTAAAGCCATTTATTTATACTAATTTAGTGCTAATGTAGAGTGTGAAATAGGTATAAGTTAACTCTAGGTGTTTAACAATTGAAAATATATCCATTGAGGTTAAAATTAGGTAAGGGGCACTAGCATAGTCCCTTAGTCACTAGTGTAGTGCGCTAGTGTCCAAAGGGGGACACTAGTGTTTAGGTGGAAACACATGGGGCACTAGTGGCCTAGGTTCCTAGGGGAAGGTATGGGACTAATTTTTTAATGTATATGGATGTGTAATAGATACACAAAAGTTAGATAATGGTTGAAAGAGGCCTTAAGATAGGTCTAAGGCTAAGCTAGGGATGGGTGGTCTCAAGTGATATTTTATATGACTACATTCCTCCCCACTTTATTCAAAAAATGTAGTAATGTGAAATGACTAGGATATATGAAAAAGAGTCATACTTAGACTTGCATGTGAGGTGAAGCCTATGAATATGGGTCTAGGTTTTTAATGTGTGCTCCATTACATATCCTTTAAATGAAACATGGATGAATCATTCCTTACTTAATATATATCAAAATAAAATAAAAAACTAAGTAAAGAGATAAGAGAGAGAATACAAGAAAAAGTACACCTTATTGGGTATGTGAACGAATGTAAAAATATGGTGACATCCTCAATGTGTGTATCTAGTAATTAAATAGTGAATATCTTAGACTAAGTTGATGGATTTCTCAATCCCTATGTGTGGGTGGATCAAGAACTCAATCTAGTTTTGACTCCATCATAAACCAACCCTGTTTGGTGGATCATGAACTATGAATAACTTAGATTGGAGTGATGGTTTCTCCAACCTTCATATGTATGTGGATAAATAATTCAATTATGTTATGACTCCATCATTACCTACCCATGTATATTAGATGCATATGTGACTAAAACTAGTCAATGTAACTAAAACTATGTAGGATGACCCTGGGGCCATTTAGAAACTCCAAAATGAAAAATGACCAAGGGGCCTCTCAAGCACTTGGAAATGTAGCTCAGGGACTATGTGAAAATATTAAATGCTAAAGATATAATAAGGCATCAATCTGGTGAAAAATCTAGTGTAAATTATGTCTAAATTATACAACATGAATGATGATATGGAGCTGTCATTCCATTTGAGATTAGCTAGTGCAAAATTGATAATGTGGAAATAATCTGCCAAAAACATGCCCCTAATTTATATATATATATATATATATATATATATATATATATATATATGGATTTTAGACTGAGTTGTATTAATATGTGTTTATGTATATATTAAAATTAAATTGGAGGCATCATTATGTTCATGATTGCCTTAATTTGAGCAAACTAGTATGATTTTATGTAAAACTGGGAATAATATGAGAATAATTAATAATCTATGACTAATATTGTGAAAACCTAAACTGTAATTATTGTACCTTTTTAGCTAATTTTTATTTTTATATTTTTGGGTCTAATGGATATTAGCATGGTTCCTTGGATAGTAACACATTATGATAGTGTTCCCTATGGTGTGATAGTGTCCTCTTAGTCTTTTTCTACCAAACTAAATTTCATCTCTATCTAACTATTTTCCACTATGTTTTCCTAATTCTTAGCTCTGTAATTTTATGTTTGAATGATGAAAATTATACTTTGAGTGAATTCAAATTTCCTAATTTCTATGACAAACCCCTATGAATGCCCCCACTTTTGAGGGGAGATTTTATACATGTACAATAACTATTATCAAAATAAATTCTATTCATGATGTGTGTTAGGATGAAAACATTTGATATATATGTGATAAATCAATAGAATGTGTATACATGACATTAGAATGTAAAAGAGTCTTGGCATAAGTTGTTAATGTACAATGTATGTTATATATAGCATTCACAAGGTTATCAAGATAAATTTAAAAATGTAAGCATGTGTATGAACTACATAATCTAAGAATAATCTACGTAACTACTTAGAGGGATGGGGAATGATGTCCATAAAGGGACCCAAGAAGTAAGGGGAGATGCATTAGAAAACTCATGGCATCATAGAATGTGTACAAGTAACAAACAAGATAAAAATTTCATGGACATGATGCATACATACAAACACATGAGGAATGCAAAGTAGGCCAAGGGGACACAATACAAGGGACATGGGCACATGAACTAAATATGATAAATAAATACATATAAGGACATGTTAAAATTTCCACATATGCAAAAAATAAGCAAGGTTGGCTTAGATCCACATAGAAGGAGATGTTCAACTATTTGCATACATATTCAAGAAAACACACACAATGACATGACACATGTCCAAATCATACATATAATGAAAGGAAGTGGTGTAGAGACATATTACAATGTCATATTCAAATTCCATTGAATAGATGTAGAAATAGGGAGACATAATCAAATCTAAACTAATAAATATAGAAATGAAAATATGCATGAATATGTGGTATAAATATATAAAAGAGAAAATATTTACATAAATTAAGTCCATAATAGTAGTAGTTAATAAAAAATCAATGTATTATAGAATGATGTAACCTATTAAAGTGTACCCTAATAGGATAATGCATCAATGTTGAATATATGTATCTATTTATGTGCCCCCAATGGGTAGATATTATTAAATATAGATATGTGTGATGGACCTCAATCCCATAATAATTTATGAGCAATTGAAGACAAAAAGTGAATCGTGTATGTATGTTTTACCTAACAAGTATAAATGATGTAAACATGATAATTCATAAAATCTAAAATTTTGTGTTCTAAACATATTGTGTTATTTTTATATTTTATAGATATAAGATATGAATAATCAATCATGAAAATGAAACTATATATAAGGAACAAGGTAAGAGGATAGATACTACTAACCGATGAGTCTCTCAAGAGACTTATAATCAACATGTCATGTATCAAATAGATTGATAATTATAATGTGTGCTATGTTATAAGGTATATGGGATCTAATAATTCTATGTACTGAGTGATCTATAGTTTAAACTACATATGGATTAGGGTTCTGAATCTATGTAGTTGGATGAACTAGTTTTTGAACTTTGGTGCATTTGGGAACCCATCTAGTAGAAGAAACTATAACTGGTTTGGATGCTTTCTACTATAACACTAATATGTGTGGTAGTGGTTGAGAGAGAGGTCCTCTATAATTTATAACATGTATCTTATATAAGGGTCTCTCTAATATAGGTCTCAATGGAAGAGTATGTGTATGTGGTAATGCCATAAGAGTATAACTCAACTATACTAGGGGATCAACTAATATCAAATGCATGTTAATCAACTCTATGTGTTGAATGGTAATAGTTATGAACTGTATAACTAACTATGGAATAGGTAAATGATAGTCATATAGAATAAACTCAACTATAACCACCTAATTATAATGTATATACTTGAGACATTTGTGTATGGTGGATGGAATGGCTCAACGTTGTTTTATCCAAGGCCTTGCTAAAAACATATAAAATTTTCCTAAACTAGGTACAACTATGAATCTAGTGTCCACATGTGTAGTCCCAACCTATAATAGAATTAAAATATCCCAAATGGAACTTTGGACATGGCCACTAAAACCATGAATAACCATATCAATCTATTAAATACCCTATTCTGAATAACCCAAGTGTTGTAAAAGTTTGATAATACACATGTTAATGCTTAACCCATTATCAATCATGACACTTTGAATATGAATATGATTAATGTAGGATCATAAAATAGTGTGTATAAATTTGTGTCATCATCTAATATCTCTTGCTCTAGAAAAGTGATTAAAGGTGTAGTTTTTAGTGTAGTATGATACACACCAATGATATTTTTTAGAGGGTATGTGCCCACTATATGAGTATTATAATATTTTAGTGTTGGATGTGTTGGATGAGTATAATAAATACCTAAAGTACCTATTGTATCATTATCTTATCTTTTAAAAATGGTTGCAAAAATATTTTTAATGCTTTTACTTCCATTAGTTGTGGTCTAGGTGCCTCTTTAGAACTACTAACATCAATGATATTAGCGTCCATGAATTATTGTATCCCATTTTGTAAGTTGATGCATCTATTTGTAGTATGGCCTAGTGACCTATGATAGTTTCAAAATGCATTGGCATCATAATTCATTATAATAGGCCTAGTCATATCAACCTATTTGATGGGAGGGAGATATATGAAATTGCATTTTAATATTTGTTGGAGAATGTGTGCTAGTGATTGAGGAAGAGTTATAAAAGGTCTCCTTGAAGGAGTCAATAAAACCATGTGAGGATGTGGCTATGAAGTTTTATTAACTATTTTTTTAATCATTCTTATTCTCATTGGGATTTACATTATATGGGGGATTATTAGAACTCTTGTTGTTTGAATCTGATCCAATTGTGTACTTTAATTTTCCCATGGAGAGAAGCTTGAATTCTTATTATTTCAGTATATGACAAAGATTTGTGGATGAAGGTAACTTATTGAATATGATAGCTTCATGAAATGTTGGTAATAACCTCTTATTGAATATGTCTTTGAGTTATCAATTTGTCATGGGGATAGTCATCTTCGGTAATATAATTTTATATTGCAAGACATATTCATCTATTATCTCATTAGAGTTTTGTTTAAGTTGTAAAACTTGAGTGTAGGAAATGTTATCACTGATGTTGATTGAAGGTCATGCCAAACACATATCTACCAATGGATTTAATGTTATGATTGATAGATTAGGAAGATCATAGAACCATTTTAATGTATATTCATTTAAACTATGAGGAAACAAATTAGTTAGGATCCAACCATTGGATAGTATTCTAAACATGTTACATGAAAATATCATAGATGATGATCTGTGTCACCCTTACCATCATAAAAAGTAATCTTGGATTCCAAAAAATTGGATGGTAAAGGATTTGTCTCTATATGTTGTGCCAAAGGTGTATGTAAAAGAACATGAGAATCCAAGGCATGATATGGCTTAGTGGCACCCTACTTAAATGTAACACCTTGGCATATATATCATGGATCTCATGCATAAGGGATTGTACATCTAGAGAGGAGGAATGCATATTATCCATAGGGGATGTTTATATTGTTGAAGGTTACCAAGTTACAATAGGTTGTATAATTTGAGTTTCCCCAATAATAGGTGTGACAATATTAGTATCTATGGGGTTAGAAGATTAACCTCTAGTGAATTTCAAGAGCTCTCCTTAGATAATATACAAAAGGTCATCTTGTATATTAGGATGTTTAGAAATGAAATATTGAAAATGTATCTTATTAGTCTCATCAAATAGGTTATTGATTTTTATCATTGTAGGTTGGAAGGTAAGAAAATAAAAAGTTGTATATTTCAAACCTTTTAAGAAATTAAATTTATGAAATATTATGGAAATAGAATAATTAATTAGATATGAGATTTTGTAATTAATTACTAAGCATAGAAAACAAAAGGATACAAACCCTAAGAGTATATATGGCTAGGATTTTTACACTATTAGAAGTAAGTTAGGTTCACCAAATGATTTAAATTTTAAGATATTTATGGAATGTAAACCTTAGGTTGTTAAAGGGTCTGAACATAATAAATCAGAGAATAGTTATGTAATAAGTACAATAATTATTCTATATAAGAATTAGCTTAATTAATTATTCTAAACATAGTAATGAATCACACAAGTATATACTTAGTTGGAAACTAACTAAGACATATGATGTGGGGGATAAAACTAGTGTAGAAGTTAATCAAAGTGTCACAATCATGATCTAGTTGATAGAAACCCTCCTACAGAGTAGTGTGGTACCTTGGATAGTATCACATTATCCTAGTATCCATTTGGAGCATGCTAGTGTCCACATGGGGCATGCTAATATCACTATGAAAAACTATGTGATCTTCTAGGTGCACCTTTGGTTGAGTATTATCTACTTATTCTTGTGTGTACAATCCTTGATTGACTATTTAAGCATTATTTTTAACTAATCTATGAGTAGACCCTAGACTTCCATTTTGTTATGGTATTTTAATAGTACACAGCAAAAATGTGATGTTATTTGGTTAGGATAGATGTTATCAACACCTCACTATGTTGAGAGTTGAATAAATACCAATACCTAGAGAAGGGATCAAGCCCCATGTAGTTATCCTAGTCTAAGTATTGGTGCAAGTACAAATGATGCTAGTATGAGTGTCAACTTGAGTGATTTGGGTGAGGCTTAAGACTATAAATCTATATAATCTAAACATAGGATGAATATAGATGGTTTTATGTAGAATAAGGATCAATTACCTTTATTTTACACAACTTATTTTTATCTAGTTTGTTTGTATTTTGCATCTAATTTCCATCTAGTGGGTAAAGGATCAAAGTCATGTATTTATACTGATATGGTGATTTTATGGAGTGTGAAATAGGTATAGTATAAACCTAAGAGTCTTAGGAATCAAAAATACATTTGTTGGGGTTGAAATTAGGAAAGGGACACTAGCGTAGTCCCTTGGTCACTAGCACAATGCACTAGTGTCAAAAGGGCCACACTATTTTGTAGGTGGTAGAACCTAGGGCACTAAGGGATTGGATCCCTAGGGTAAGGTATTAGACTAATTTTGTGATTTTAAGGGATGTGTAATACTCAAAAAAATTGGATAAGAGCTAAAAGATTCCCTAATATAGGTTGAAGTCTAAGCTAGGGATGGGTGGTCTCAAGTGACACTCATTTCACTAAAGTGAAATTTTATATGACTAAAATCCTCTTTAGTTTTCTCTTTCAATTTATAGGAGTATTTAATCAAACTTTTTATGTATAATGATAAAGAACATGTAATTTTGGTTTCTTTTTCACTAGCTCACATGCATATTTATTGACATCCATATATAAGCAATCAAATAAAATTTAAAGCTTGTGAAATTCTCTTTATTTAAGTGTAAAAATAATACCCCTATTGAATATGAATTTTGCTTCCGAATCTTAGGGTATATATGCCAAAAAATATAATGGATTATTATAATGTTGAATACATACATCATCATGTTACTTTAAGCCTTATAAATGTTCTAGTGTGAATTTAGGCATTTCATGCTTATGGAAATCAAGTAGAAATATTTCATCTAGATTTATAAAAGAGGATAAGGAACCACTGGAAATGATGTATAATGTTACGCCCTTAACCAGTGGTGTCTCTAGAGATATGTGTGGCTGACTTTTGGATTACATACCTCTTTTATTTACTTGTTACATTTCTCTATGTTCCTAGATAGGTTGGCTTATGGATTAACCTTGGCTTAGTAGACTATATATAGGAGGTAGTGGTTAGTCTTTAAGCATCATGTAAAGTATTATGATATTAGTGAGTTATTGTGGAGGTTTCCACCTCAAAGTAGCATTGCTATATTATCTAGTATTTTGTTCTACTATTAATTATCATTGTGTAATCTCTCATTCTATGCAATATAAAATCATTCTGTGTGAATATCTAAATAATTTCATTACAAGTGGTATCAGATCTTGGATTTTTTTAAGTTTCTTGTAGAATTTTTTTTAGATCTGGTGAGGCATGGCTTTTGGGAGTAGTGAAAGCAAAAAAACATAATTTTCAATTTGAGAAGAATTAATTTTTTCCATTAGCGTAGTATTTCTAAAAACACTTTTTTGAAAAAAAAAATTAAAAAAAGGTTTGGAATTTTTTTCCCCTTGCACACTTGTAGTCATTAGATTCATCTTGATGAGATGATCTCAATAGTGTATTATGTCGGTACACTTCTTTTATACCAAAAAATTTACTCTAGTGCAGAAAGGTAATCATTAGATTCATCTTGACAAGGTGATCACAATGGTACCATTTATTATTACATTTTTTTTCAGGGTCAAAACCCTCCTAGGGTTTGTTTATGGTAGGTGCTTTAATTCAAGGAAGAAAAGGGGCACCAAAAACTCCTAAGACTCCTACCAATGACATAGAATCTGGAACTTTAGATTCAATGATTTCTCAGCTTCAAGAGGAAATAAAAATTTGGTGAGGCATGATGAATTTATTGGAGTCCAAGCTGATGTTTTAGGGATGAACAAAGAGACTAATGGAGTTTATAGTGAATTATAACATATAACCATATAATTGGCTACCCTTACATCTCAATTTTAGCTTAACAACCCTTGACTTTAGCATTCAAATCCTCATCTCAACAACTCCTATACTGGTATGAAATCAATGTTTGTAAAAGTGGACGTGCATAATTTTGATGGTAAGGATCTTCTTACTTAGATTAACCAAATTGAGAGATTTTTTGAGCTACATCAAACCCCTAGTTATCAGAGGGTGATAGTGGCATCCTTATATATGGAACCTGAATAATTCATTTACTATCGCTAGTTATGTGCTCAAAATAAATATAATTATGATCTTGTTACATTGACTATTTTTACTAAAGAGTTGATAGCTCATTATTAGAATAATGTCTCTGATAACTATATTAGCTAATTAGCCAAGCTATGGCAAATAGGACCTATGAAGTATTATATTCATCAATTTTAGAATCTCTCTTTACAGGTGGAAAATATCACTAAGAAAAATTTGACAAATCTATTTTTGGGTAGCCTCAAATACATCATCCAATACTAGGTTTGAATGTTTATCCCAAAATTTTAATTAGAAGCTATCTTTAAGGCATGTGTGATAGAAGAAAAAGAGATGGTCAAAAGGAAAACTTTCACTATTGGTCATGATCGTAGCTTTCTAGTACCATCATTTCCATAACCCACCAAATTAACATAATGACAAATTGAGGAGAAGTGAGCCAAAGGGTTGTGTTATGGTTGTGATATAAAATGGAGCAAAGACCATCGTTATGCTAAAAAGAAGCTATTTGACATTAAAGGTGCCAATGATGATGAAGATGATGCAAAATTATAAGATATAGATGTAAAAGTTCTTGAGGAGGAATCTAAAGATTCTTGGCCTACTATTTCATGTCATACCTTATCAGGTATTAGTACTCCCCAAAATCTTGAGATGATGGGTTTCCTCAAGAAACATAGGGTTACTATCTTGATTGATTTTGGGAGCACACACAACTTCATCCATAGTAAGTTAGTTGCTTATTTGAACTATTTCATTTATCCAATTCTAAAATTTTAGGTTATGATTTTAGATGGTGGTAGTGTCAGTTGTTCAAAAAAATGTCATAGTATTAAGTTGTCCATGGGATACTACTTATTATATTCTCCTATGTTTGGTATTCTGATGGGTGGAGCTAATATTGATCTAGGAGTCTAGTGGCTCACCACTTTGGGCACTGTTGAGATGAACTTTTAATAATTATTCATGTGTTTTCATTCTAAAGATAAGACATTTGAGCCAAGAGGATTAAAGGCTAAATCTCCCCAACTTTTTATCTCCCATCAAATGACAAAGATTCTCCATAAGGGTGTTGAGGGATTTATAGCTCACTTATTTTCTATGGAAGTACAATCAACTCAACCATCTCCACCTCTTGATCCAAAATAAATAATTGATGCCCATTCTATTGTTTTTGGAGACATGCCAAAAGGAATTCCACCTAGCTACATACATGATCATTCTATCACACTTGTCCCTAGTAGTACACCACCTAACATTAGGCCATACAGGTATCTTTATGCCCAAAAAAGTGAAATTAAAAAGATGGTACAAGAAATATTGGATGCAAGAATCATTCACCATAGCTAAAGTGAATACTCATCACCATTTATCATGGTGAGAAAGAAAGATGACACTTAGAGGATGTGCCCTAACTATAGAGAACTCAATAAGTAAACTATCAAAGATAAGTTTCCAATTCTTGTCATTGATGATTTGATAGATGAATGGAATGGTGATCTTTATTTTACCAAGTTATATCTGTGTTATGGGTATCATCAAATTAGAATCCATGATGAAGGCATACCTAAAACTACTTTCAGGACTCATGAGGAACATTATGAGCTTTTGGCTTTTTGGCCTAACAAATGCATTATCTACTTTTTAGACTTTGATGAATACTATTTTTAAGCCATTTTTGAGGAAATTTTTTTTGGTATTCTTTGATGATATCCTCATTTATAGTAAAAATTGGGTAGACCATTTTCAACATGTGAAACAAGTACTCTCCATTTTGGAGAAAAATAAATTGTATGCCAAACCTTCTAAATGTAATTTTGGGGTTATTGAGGTTGAATATTTGGGTTATTTGGTGTCTTATAGAGTGAAAGTGGATCGTGAAAAATCCAAGCAATGGTGGACTGGCCAATTGCTAAGACACTCAAGCAACTTTGGGGATTTTTGGGAGTTATTGGTTATTACCATAGATTTGTCAAAAAAGTCCCCACTTACCTCTTTGTTAAATATAGACTCCTATTAGTGGACTAATATAACTACCTAGGCATTTGAACAATTGAAATTGGCTATGTGCACTACTCTAGTATTGGCCACTCCTAATTTTTCTAAGACTTTTGTGCTTGAATGTGATGCATCTGGGTATTGTATAGGTGTTATACTCATGCGAGAAGGAAGACCAATGGCATTTGAAAGTCATAAACTCAAGGGTAAAAATCAGCAGAAGCCCATCTATGAGAAGGAAATGATGATCATTTTGTATGTAGTTAAATAATGGAGACCTTATTTAATGGGTCATCACTTTCAAGTAAAAATTGATCATGATAGTCTTAAATATTGTTTAGGAAAAAGGTTATCATTTGAAGAACAATAGAAATGGATAACTAAGATGCTAGGCTATGATTTTAAAATAGTCTAAAAAAATTCAAGGACAATGTGGTGGCAAATGCAGTATCCAAAAAATATGAATCAGTTGAGGCATTGCTATGAGTCATAACCATTTTTGCTGGTAGATTGTCTAGAAGAAGCATGATTAGAATGGGAACATGATAGTAATGCTCATGATTTGATTCAAAATCTTCAACAAGGTTTAGATGGATTTGAAAAATTCACATGGAAAGGTAATACATTATGGTATAAAAATAGATTGTACCTATGTAATAATTCTCTTCTTAAACAAAAAATCCTTTAAGAACTTCATGCAACTCCAATTGGGGGTCATTCAGGATTTTTGAAAACCTATCACAAGATCAAGCAAATTTTTTTTTGGGAAGGTCTCAAGGGGGATGTCCATAAATATGTGGCTGAATGTATGATTTGTCAACAAAACAAAGTTGAAACCATCAAAACTCCAAGTCTTTTATAGCCTTTATCTATCCCTAGGTAGCACTGGGAAGAGGTCTCTATGGATTTCATTATAGGGTTACTAAGATCTAATGGTCAAAATTTTATCATGGTTATTGTATATCATCTCAAAAAGTATGATCATTTTTTCATTATCCTAGCCATTTATTACTAGTATAGTAGCTTCTATCTTTCTCAATACAATTTAGAAAATGCATGGGACCCTTAAGATCATTGTCAGTGATAAAGATCCCATTTTTACTAGTAATTTTTGGACTGAATTATTTACATGTTTAGGCACTCAATTGGCTCATAGTTCATCCTATCATCCTCAATTTGATGGACAAATTGAGGTAGTCAACAAATGTCTAGAAGGATATATATATTGTTTTTTTAATAAACAAGATAAATGGGTTCATTGGCTGCCACTTGTTGTGGTGGTATAATACTTCTATTCATAATTCTTCCAAAATGCCTCCTTTTATGGTACTATATGGATACCACCCTCCATCCATCACTTAAACCTTGAAGTTCCATCCTAAGGTTCATGTAGTTGAAGAACATATTCACCATCAATAGGAGGTCCTTGTAAGTTTGCATGAAAATTTATCTATGGTCTAGAATCACATGAAGCAACAAGCAGATCAACATAGAAGTGAGAGGCATTTTGACATTGGTGATTGGGTCTTTGTTCTCTTAAATCTATACAAATATATGTAATTTAAGAAATAAGAAAAGGATAATAAGCTACCCCTTAATTATTATGGGCCTTATCAGATCTTGCATAAAATTGGTACTATGGCCTACAAGTTATATTTTCCTTCATCTACTCGCATACATCTAGTATTTCATGTATCATGCCTGAATAAAGTCATTAGACACAGAGTTACCATTCAAATAAAATTACCAAAATTGGATGAGGAAGGTAAAGTTATTCTTAATATTTATGTGATCCTTCAACAATGCACCAAGCAACTACATTCTAGAGTAATTACAGAATACCTAATCAAATGAAAGAATCTACCATGTGAAGATGCCACTTGGGAGGATGAAGCATTTGTGCAACAACATCTAGAGTTTCAACAATATTAAGGACAATGTTTTTTTGAAGGAGAAGGGCTTGTTATTCCCCTAACCATTGGTGTGTCTAGGGATATGTGTGTCTAACTTGTGGATTGCATACCTTTTTTATTTACTTGTTACATTTCTTTATGTTCTTAGATAGGTCAGCTTATGGAATAACCTTGGCTAAGTAGACTATACGTAGGAGGTAATGGTTAGTATTTAAGCATCATGTGAAGTATTTTTCTATTATTTCATTATTGTGGAGGTTTCCCCATCAAAGTGGCTTTGTTATATTATCTAGTATTCTATTTTAATGTCAATTATCATTGTGTAATCTCTCATTCTGTGCAATATAAAATCATTTTGTGTGAATATCTAAGTAATTTCATTACACATATTTATCACTATCTTCTCATGTTGAATTCCCATGAATAATTTTAGTAACATGAATGTATGTTTATCTAAATCACCAAAGGCATATACATATCATGTCAAATGGTTGGAAGGGTCTCCTTGACAATCGAATAGAGGTAAACATAGGCATGACAAAATTAGTTGGGTAAGGATAATCAAAGACATCTCATGTAAGAGGTTGATCCTTATAAAATGTTATAATTACATGAAAAAATTGCAATTTAAAAATTGACATTTATGTTTGAATATATCCTATAGCATTCAACATGGATACAATATGACTAGGAGGAACGTTTGAAGTGTGGGAAGATGCAATTATGAGTTGTAATTCATGATAGATTTTAAATATAGGGGTAATAGAATCGTTACAACTATAATTTCATTCTAAGTTTTTGTAGACACTATTTATAACTTATATAACACCTTATTATTTTCCACTTGACAAATACAAACATTGGTTTCTCATCTCAGTTCTATAACTTTCTCACTACTGAAAAGCTCACATCTACTATCTCTATGTGCCTATTCATTATCTCTTAGTCATACTAATGTTACACTTATGATTTAGACCTTATATCATGATCATAATGTTATAAACCTACTTATCTTCTATCTCTAAAATATATTTACATGTGCCTTTTTTTTAGCTACCCAAACAATTGCATCCCAATTAGATGCCTACCTTGATGTAAGTGTCCTATCTCAATGCAAGTGTCTATTACCCTACAATTCATCCAATTTATATATGTAACATATCCCTATGGTAAAAATAAGTTCATTAATATGAGATACTCTCCAAAAGGATTGGTATATATGAATTATCAATCCTAATCAATTAGAGACCAAACACAAACCAAGAAAATCACAAGGCAAGTTGAAAAAAAAACATTCAATCAAGAATTCATGTGAGAAATGTTAGGAATTAGATTTTATATTAGAAGTTATATTTGATATTTGCCGAGAGGTAAATTTTATTTTATGTGATTTAGTTATATCTAGGTAAAATATATTTGATAGATGTAATATTATCATAATAATATTATGCGTATATGTTTGTGAGTTGTAATAGGGAGTTGGGTTAGATATTTACAAATATTATGTCTCCCTAATTATAAGAAATAGTTTTTATATATAATTTTAATAATCTTATGGAATAATAATCAAATTGAATAACATAATATATTATTGTGTTTAAAATATTTCTCTATCTTTACATTTGGCTCCATTATTCTAATTTGATATTAGTTTAATCATACATCTATCTAAACTAGCCCCTACATCTAGTATCAGAGTAGGTGTTTAAAGTGGCTATGTTTTTTTAATGTTTGGTCAAGGGGAAACCAAACCATTCTATTTATTACCCCAAATAATGAAGGAGATATTTAATACTAAATAATTAGTATTGTAATAATATAAGTATAATTTAGTGTATTTATTGTGTTCCTTAATGATATGTGCTCTTGAATTATAATATATGAGTATATTAACATTGAATATGTGATTCAAATAGCTAAGCTCATACATCCCATTCAATTTTCAAAGTGTACATGGTGTAATAATTTTTAAAACCATATTCAGACAGATGATAGAATGGAATAATAACTTCTCTATTATTGAGATGTTGGTTCATCCATCTGAGTAAGGGCATATTTTTTATCATCCTCACTAGTCAATCTAAGAGTTAGACCATATTATTTATTATACATAGTCATTGGTAGGAATATATCTTTGAATCTTTGTGGGTTTATTACCAAATTGAGTGAGATATTCCATATAACTTGTTTAGTATATGCCTAGATCTAACTACCTTGTAATAGAAGAGGATTTGATAGGTGTTCATGTTAAGAATCAGTGATCCAATATTTGTGATCAGTTATATACTTCCACATCAAAATTTGATCTATTTTGGTGATTCATCATGGAGATGTATTTTTGATCCATCTTGATTTTATCCATGCTTTCCATGTCATGATCTTGTTCACCATTCTAGATACTAACTATTCTATCCACTTCAGTCAAGTCTTTTTTATCTAAAAAATCCATCTCATATTCACATATGTATTCAAAATAAGGTTTTTAAGTCTATTGGGTGAATTTTATATTAAGATACATATTGAGACACAATTCAAATGCAAATATAGTCATATGAAGGTCCTTGCATATCTTGAGAAATGAAAATCAAGGCCCGTTTTGCTTGTACAATTGGTTCATGCATTTTCAACAGTCAACTAGGTTTTATTTTATGTTTATTGGTTACAAGTCTTACAACATAGAGTTTGTCAATTTGTAATTGATTCAATTAAGAATTTTCAAAATAAAGTTATTAGTTTATATTTTATTTTGTTTATTTTTAGAATATATTTTTTATATAGTCAATTATAATTTTAGCTTTGGTTATAATTATTTTTTTCAGATTGTGTAATATGGTTTTTAAGTTAGATCAAAATAATTAATTATCATTATGTAATATTAAATTAGATATTATTAAGGTTAAAAATATTTTTTTAATATATTTATAGGTGTTTAATCATTGGTATTTTTGAGTCATGAATGTAAGTTTATTATGGGTTTTGTCATTTTGTCATTTTGTCAAAAATCTCAAAAGTGTCAAAGTCAAGAATCAAAAGTTGTCAAATCATTTTCTCAAAATTAATTTTAGTTGTTTGGTTCATGTCAATATTCTATCATGTGTTAATATTTAAAGTTAGTATTTGGTCATAAAAAGTTTTTAAAATGTCAAAAAAATCATTTTTTAAGTGTGTCAAAGAGTCAAATGAAAGGATGCAGTTTTGGGTGACCCCAACATCTTATGTAAATAAATTATTTCACATTGAGGGGGGGATTTCTCCTTAAAAAAATCATGTATTTAAGATTCACTACATCATCAACTGAGTAAGCAACAACCTACTAAAAATAGAGGAAATAGAGGCTAGAGGTTTCAGAGCCTCTTGTTAGTCACCAATAATGAGGTCCAAAAAGATTTGGTGACATTTTGTGTTGTGTGTTTTTATAAGTTTACATTATGTGTTTTCAAATAAGAATAAAATAATATGCTTGTTCAATATTTATAATTTGTATGTAATTCCAAAAATAATTCCCTGATGTGAAAACATTGTGAAAGGATAGAATCACCAATATAAGTTCCAAAATATTGAAAGGGTTTGTGGTAGAGATCCAAAAAATTACAAGAGGTGAACAATTGATGTTTTCTTATTTATATCAAGGTTTGTGGTCAACCTATAAAACCATGAGAGGATTGGTCCTTTCTTTGGATTAAGGTTATGAGCCAAATAAGGCATGCTATAAGGGGTGAACATACTGCAAGTAAGAGTGTGAATGTTTTTGCACCATGTAAAAAATAAGGTGGGGGGGGGGATGTTAGGAATTATCTTCTACATTAGTAGTTACATTTGATATTTACCAAGAGGTAAATAGTATTTTTTGTAAGCTATTTATATCTAGGTAAAATATATTTGATAGATGTAATATTGTTACAATAATATTAAGCTTATAGGTTTGTGAGTTATAATAGGGAGTCAAGTGAGAGATTTATGGAGATTGTATCTCCATAATTATATAAAATAGTTTTCCTATATAATTGTAATCACTTGTATGGAATAATAATCATAGTGAATAATAAAATATTATTGTTATGTTTAAAATATTTATCTATCTCTGCATTCAAATCCATTATTTTGAAATGCTATTGGCTTTATCATACATCAATCTAAACTAGCCCCTATAAGAAAAGCGTCTTATTTTATCATATTTACATATCAACCATAGGGATAAGACATTTATAGATTTGAAGTATTGAATGAGTATCCCGTAAGCTATATCTTCCAAGTTACAAGCTAGGTCACTATTGTACTTGCATATCACGTATTACATCCTTGTGAATACATAATACCACATGTAAGTGATAACTAAATGAGTATAAGGACATATTAAAAGTAGTGTCCATGTAGTTAAAACACATTAATAGAGGGTTATTTGGGGATATCTCAACATCATGAGCTCACTAACCCATTATTTCTAGAGTCACTATGAAGATGATGAAATAAGTTTTTGCTATTTTACAAAGATTAATAGTCCATGAGCTACATATAAGAACACTAGAGTGAAGGAAAAACAAAACCCAAAACACTAAAAGTGGTCACATATATATCCCACATGTATTATTTATTAGACACTTATAACTATGCTAGATAGAAGAATCAACACAACCATCTAAGATTGATGCAAGTGTTTGAGATCACATGGATCAAATTCATATAATTTGATGTCTTATATAGAACCTAGATCCAATATATTTCTAGCCTCTTCCATATCAAATCTAAATACACATAATAATCTAGCTAAGTACTATTTTTTCCCATTTATTTTATTATCAATCATTAGTTGTACTTACTATTTTTAGCATATACAAGTATGTAAATTCATAATATTGTTTATCTAAGTTTAAAACTTAATTATCATATTACATAGATAGTTTATCACCCTTGTGCCCTAGGCTATCTCTATCCCCTTTAACCCTAGATTATTTAATCCAAAATTTAGGGTTAAATAGTTTGCATCATTGCATGATTTTTAAAAATTACATAAATTAACATTCATATCACATGATATATGTAAAGAATAAATTATATAATTTTTAATTTCACAAAGATTTGTATTGATATTATATAAATAATTAGAGCATATGAGAGCAATAGAAATTATCATGCATATTAATATGGAAAAGAGCTTGATTATTTTAAAATTCATTACATGAAATAAATGAAATTTCACTTCTTTGTTCACCATGCATCAAATAATTATAAGGAGAATGCATTATATGAAATTATTCCTCTTCATCACTATAGATATTGTAATCATTGTCATTCAAAACAAATTTATTTTAATCATTTCATTCATTTTCACATGCATCCTGTATACCAATTTGAGTATTACTATCATGTTCATGTTTCTATTCTCCAAGGAGATGGAGATAAATAATGCATTTATTTGTATGATTGAGATCTAAGGAGAGATAAGTAATCTATCTTTTCCTAGTATTTTCATTAGCTAAAAATTGAAAATAATCCTCAATTTTCATAATATTTTGAAATTTTGATGAAGAAAGAAGACACTCAATCTTTGTAACATTTATATAATTCAATAAATGACATATGTATTCAAATTTTTGTATTTCATGAGAATATTATATGCATGGAGTAGTGCTATTATCATTATTTTAATGATATCCTTCTTTTCATTTGCATTTATTTTCATTTTATAAAATTGAATGCAATAAATTACACTAGAAAATGGTAAAGATAAACTTGGTGTTTTCACTAGAAATAAATATTTTGATTGAAAATAATACAATATAAGAGGTGTGGGAGAGTTAGGATATTCACACACACTTAATAATTATGTTGAATAGTTATCATATTCATAATATTGGTGATATTAGTCTCTATATAATTGTTAATATTTATATTTACATTAAATAAATTAGTGATTCATTCATTATAATAAGTGTAAGGTATTGCTACAAAATAAGGCCTTTTATCACATCTATTATTATCTATGAGATACTCATAAACAATGTATTTATCATCAAGAAGATTGAATATACATATAAAGGATGAGGTTATTTATTTTTTTAATTATGGATGTTCATTTTTAGGGTTATAAAACTAAATTCACTAAAAATAAAGAGCACAAAGGATATGGAAATAAGGAGAACAAGCATAACCTATATTGTGCCTACACAAAAATAAAATATGGAAAAAACATAAACCCAACAATTTAAAACTATATAAAGTTAAAACCCTAAGGAAACATAAGGATTAACTTAATTATACATAGAGGTCATGTTCACCATAATTTTTTATTCAAAATTATTCTTTACATAAATGACTTATAGAAATAAAACATTGAATGCATCAATGTAAAACATAGATATAGGCAATATAATATAGTATTGGAACTAAATTCACTTAATCATGTGTAATAAATATAACCAATAAACTATGTGACTATAGTATTAGATACATCATATATTATTTTTTGTTATAGTATAGACTCTCACTATTGCTTAGGTTCATTTGAGTATTTAAACTCAATTTTGTGTTCCATTCATTTAGATATTTGTATATTTTTTCCTTATTAGACATTACCATCAATGTCAGTGTCCTCATCTTGAAGTTTGTATCCTCCCCCAAATATATAATCTTTTTGGAATCATTAGTTTCATTTGTTATGGTTCATTATCACCTTGTAAATTATCTATTTGAATCACATGCACATGTTCCAAATATCAGTATGTAGCTTGAAACCCTAGGTCCTTTGATTAGGGAATGTCACCGTTAAAAACAAGTTTTAATGGGATCAAATTAATTTAATATAAGTTCAAAAGCAATCCATCAATAATCACTACCTACATATCTATATTATTTTAAAGGTGCCTTAGAATGATGTAGTCAATCCCCTTATGTGGGATTATGTGTGAATAATTATGAAATATGTTAAATGCAAGTAAATATAGTGATCTAAATTTTAAATTGACAACTAATGATCATGTGTTTATATTTGAATGATTAAGAGATATTTTGAAACCCTATTTGTAAATATTTAAGGGGGAATAGCCTAATTAAACAAATGGCTATGTTATTCTAAATTTAGGTCAATTAGATAATTTAGATTCACAATGTTTTAAAAGAGTAAAGAATTATGAAAGTGTGTTAAATATATGAAGTACAATTCCAAATTATATTATGGTACTTAAAACACAAAGAATAAATAATAATTATATTATTCACTGATATGAAAGAATATATAAATGATATAGGTGTGGAATAAGATAGGTTAGTGTTTCATAATGATTCATCTAATTTTATAAATTAGCTCTATGGCAAACTAGACACTACCATCAGAATATAGACACTACCATCAATGCTTATTTCCTATTTTTTATAATTATTTATTGTATAAAATATATGTAATTTTTTATAAAAAAAACACCTTTGCCTTTTATGGTTCACTGTCACCTTTCACATTATTGATTAGGATCACATGTATAGGTTCTAGATATCAATAATTAGCTCAAAAGCTTGTGTCCTCTAATTAAGGCATGCTATATTTGAAAATAGGGTTTAGTGGGATCAAGTGAATTGGAACTTAAATGAAACTCCATATGTTAGTGATTACTACCTAAATATCCAATAATTCAAAAAGGGCCTCAAACAGATGCATTTCTCCCATTTATATGAGTTTGTGTGTGAATAATTATGCAATATTCTATATGTGATTGCATTTAGTGATCAAGTTTGTAACTTGAAAAATACTAATCATGGGATGCTCTTTGAGTTATTCATACATTTTATAGAAATTATCCTATGACTAATTTGTAAATAGGGGATAATATGGTATATTTACAAGATTGAGAGGTGATTTTGATTGGTATAATATAGATATGTGCTTTCTTTTTAATTGATGATAATGAATGGTATTATAATTTTATTTATACCAAATTTTTGAAATTATATCATTGGAGGGTTAATTAATACAAATATCCTGATCCATACATGTCAAAATATTTACAAATTTATCATTTGTAAGTTTCATACAATAGCATCAAATTTAGTGCAATAGTGTCGATACTAGCATCCAAGTCTAGATGGTAGTGTCTAGGAGGATAAAAAGCTAATAAATATGTGTAACTTATTAATTATTATATTAATAAAAAAATTTAGTAGACTATGAGATAAAATTGATCTCGGTAAATATAATATTAGGGTGAGTATAGGATAAGCATTCAGGTACCGTGAGATAGAAAAAACATGCCTTTCGATAATGGTAAGTCTTGAACTAAAGGTTTGAGCCATGAGAGAACTTTTTAAAGTTTATAAGACTATTTTACTATATAAAATCATATTTTATTATCTACATTACCCAATTCTAATATTGTAATGCAAAAAGATGCAATTACTAGGTTTAAAGGAAATAAATGTGTACCATGGTGTGTATATCAAACCTTGCTTTGACTTGAGCCATGTTTGATTTTTTTTAATTACATAAAACCAATATCAAATTATAGTGTAATTATTACATATAATTTTAAAATTGAATAATAAAAATAATTTAAATAAATGAGAGCAAGGAAGTAGTACACATGTGTGTCAATGCAAACATGTTTACCCTTTGTAGTTTACTTTGGTAATGATGATTATTTTCATAAGCATTCAATAAATAAGTTCATAAATGAAACTTGGATATGTGGATAGGATAATTTTAGGTTCATAATTCCCCTAATATTTTTAAATGGTGAATTTTCCTAGGTCCATCCATATCAATGAATCTCAATCACATAACTCAAGGGTATACATAATCTAGGAAATCTAGCCAATCTTTTCAAAGTCAAATGATGTAACCATATCAAAATGTAAAAGGGAATTATTTAAAATGGTTTCAAGGTCATTTAGTCTCAAATAAACTACTCAAGGGAACAAATTTTTGCATTTATACAAACCTCAATTAGTGCATCATAGTAAGGTTGGTGCATAAATGTGTATATAATCTAAAAATGTATCTATTATATAGTTCATTTGCATGGAATATTCACTTGTAATGTGTTTCAAGTTGAAGTGCCTATAAAATTAGAACATATTCTCTATAAATATGTATAATATTTTTTATATATATGAAAAATTATATCTCAAATCTATAAATATCAATGCTAAATGCATAATATGCTAACCCAAGTGTATATATAAATCATGTAAATTATATCAAATTATGCCAATTTTTCCAACTATTTCTGTGTGGACTCATGTCTCTAATGCATTCCCCAATTGATATTTCCCCATCCCTTTTCAAGTGAGGAGAATGTAACATGATAGTCACCTTATCTAAAAATTATAAGATAACCATGTTATATTTGTATCAATAATGTATTAAATTATCATATAGTGATATTATGTCTAGGTAGATATATCAATGAAGCTCATTGTATAAAAATATATAAATACAAAAGATTCTTGATATAGATCATGGAAATATATCGAATTAACAAGCACAAGCTGATAAAAAAATCAAACACAAATGAAAGATCACTCAAAGTCACATAAAAAGGGTCTAAGTAGAATGTAAACATGGGGCATGTTCAAAAGCCATACACTCAAATAAGAAGACATGTTTAAATGTATGCATAAAAAAATAATATTATTAAGGGGCATTTTGGTAGAAAAATAAGGAACATGTTTAGATGTTCCACAATCAAGACAAGGTAGAAAATAAATACATTCAAGTAATCCATGTTAGAAGATGAATAGGTAAAATATAACTAGTATAAGTATATCATACTAGTCCCTGTATATATGTGTTATCAAATTATCCTTTAAAATAACATATCCAAAAGACTATGTAAGATGTAAATATGACCATAAACATGTGTAACCATTGGCATATAAGCTCAAAATTATAATGTGAAGTGATATTAAAATAATAACACATGTATGAATAATGATCAAGAGAAGCAAATAACCCAAACATAGTGTGTCACATGAGTAGAAGAAAGGTCTGGCATCATCAGACTCATGTATCATGGATCTAGTTTAGACATGTATCATAGTCAAGTACCTGTGAAACATATATGTGTATAGAAATAAAAATGATATTTTATATACCAACATAAAGTAATAGACACATGCATAACCTATTAAATATGTAAATGCCAAGTATTTTTGTATTTTTTATTTATTTAAATGTTTTTATTATTTGATTGATTTTTATTTTTATTTTTTTTAATATTTTGAATTTATCAATGATAGGGCTAGCTAATGATCCCATATAAGGGATGCACATAAGGTTCTCTAAGTCATAATTAGGCACCCTAAACTTGTCATGTTGCCAAGAATCTTGTATATGTGTCAAATTTGGAACTAAATAATATGTATTACACTTCCTATACCTCATATTAATATGTGGTTATGAAGCCATAGTAGGACATGGAGTGGTTCATGGAACCCACTAAATTGTGCTCAATTTATTTATTAGTGCGACTGTAATTTTTAGTCTTTGTATTCTCTTGAAAACATGTTGATCTAATCTTAGTGATTGGATGGGTTGTAAAAATGTAAATGAGAGCTCTATGGATTACACTATGTATCTTTAATGAAATGGCCTCTTAATTATCAGTCACCTAGGAAAATGGATTAACTTTTGCTTACACTTTCACTCATGATTAACATTAATAAGTTGTATAATTAAATATCTTGGAATAAAATACTCTTGTTGTAGTGGATGCCCATATTGAACCCATGAAACCATGATTAATGTTTTGGCATGAATATACTTAAAACACCAAGGTGATCTTAATAACATATATAATACTCTTGTAAGTGGTATAACATAAATTTTTGTTGTCACATCTATTGGAAAAAACCTATAAAAGAAAATCAATCTCACCAAAAACTTCTTTTTATTTCCCATCAAATACTTTTACCATTTTTATCAAAGGGTATAAATCATCATGTGTATATCTAAAATGTGTGACTAATGTCATGTTACATAAATTATCACTAAAATCTTTATTAAAAAAAATAATGTGTATATGTTTATGATAAATATGTGCTCTAATAAAAATATATTGAAGATTTGAATCATCATCCATAATTTCATTATCATAAAATGGAATAGAAATACTATGAACCATAGGAGGTATCTCATATGAATTTGTCCCAATAATATCATATAAAAGGTGCTCATAATGTGGTGGAAGATGTGAGTTGTATTCCATTTTCACTTCTGGTGTTTCCTTATAATGATCTTGTAAATGATTAATGAATGTATTTTAGTTTTGATGGTCACTATGTTGTGATCCTAAATCCTTTGGCCAATCATCACATATGATACTTTACATATTAATTAGATATTATAGCTTGTGCTTCAAATTGTAACATCTCTTTTTAAAATGTATGGTACATTGGTGATAGTCAAAATATGCACTTGCATCATATCCTTTTAGTATATGCAAACTCATATCTATATACACATAATATTTTCAACATTTATCAAATATTGATGCTTTACATCTTTCAAGAAAACATCAATACTCAATCTCTCTGAGTGCATGCCATAAGGGTCACTAGGAAAGGGGTGGGCATACCTTTGGTGCTTCACAAGATTTTTATCCCTTATTGCCACATTATTACCAATCGAACCAACTCTTAAAACCATTCCCTAAGCTATTACCCCTCCCTTGTATACTCCTCAAATATTTTCCCCCTTTCCATCCCTCATTTATTTCCTTAATTCCCGTTTGGAATATTGACTATACTAGGTTGACTAGGGTTGACCCTATATAATTTAGGGGTATTTTTTAATTTTTGGGTTTGTTAGAATTTTGGCTAACCTAGCTCAGACCTAGTGAATTGTTCTTAAAAACATATAGGGTCAACTAGGTCAACCTTGTATAGATAAATTTTTTGGGAGGATTTAGGGTAAGATCTGCCTATAAATACAATATCATTTTGTCATTATTTTGATATGCAATCAAGATTTATTATTCATTCACACTTCTTCACAATCTACTTTTTCACCATTCTACTTGAGGAGACTTAGCTTAGGGTTTCTACTTGGAGAATATAGTCTTTTGGATAAGTATTTAATGCTTTGGCCTTTTTAAATGATCCTTAAAACCCAAAACAACTTCTTGCAAAACCCTTTTAGATAAGGGAGAGATTGAGTCTCGATGGATTCACATTTAGGTAAGTATATTCTATCTTTGTTCTCCTCTATTTCATAGATAGTAGTATAAGTGTTGGCTTGAATAATATTAGTATTCATATTCCATTTATTAGGGTCATACTTAGATTAATTGACATTCTCTTATACATGTTTTGATTACTTTATTAACCCCTCATGGTGTGCCACAAGATTAGATTTACTTTCTTGTTTGTTAGAATAAGTGAATATTAAACCTTAGGACTCTTTTAGGGTTGTTGCATGATTGTGTTATACTATAGGATTTTTAACCCTACCTCACATGGTGTATTGTGACAAGTGATACCCTAATTGGGTCTAGTGGATCCCCATATTGGTCATTCTCTCGCTTAACAAATGTATTCCCAATTAGAAGTGTACTTATGCTCTATATTTTTTGAGCTAAGATTAATTTATAGACATGATACAATTCTTATTACATACGTTCTAGTGAACCTAACATGAAACTAAAACTTTTAGGATTTATTTAACTTTCTTTCATTATTTTTATCATATATGTGTCATACTGGATCAACTCTATCGACCCAGTTCTAATGTTTATGCACAAGTTTTCAAGAACAAGAAATTGGATCAACTCAGATGACCTAATACAACTTTTTAGACTTTCAAACTTCCATTTTAGACTACTAGGTCAACCCAATTGACCTTGTATAATTTTAGGCATCTATATTCAGCTACTAGGTTGACCCAGTTGGACCTGTATATTCTAAACACTCAATAACATGATTTTTTAAATCTTGATCGACCTAATCGACCTAGTTAGCAAAGTTTTCAATCATATTATAAGGTTCTTGACTATAAATATTCATTCTCAACATATTTGATACACCAAGGTTCCTTTTTATCTCTCGTTCTCTTTATTTTTTGTCTTTCTTTTCACAATTTATAGTCTTCAAAATTTCCCCTACATAGTCAATTGGATTGACCCTATCAACCCAATTTTGTGTTATCTGTGTTGTCTAAATAACTAGGTTAACCCTATTCATTTTCAAACCTTGATTACATAATACAAGTTTTACCATGTCAACCTTGTTCTATAATTTGTGCATATAGCGTTAACACTATACCTTGTTTCAAGTTAAAATTAATCCTTATATGCTAGTACTTAGTTCACACCTTTCTTTTCTTGTTGTTTGCATGTTTAGAATAGCTCACATAGTTTAATTAGGGTTTGTTTATTTAACTGTTTAGTTTCTCTATTTTTATTTTATGCACACATAGCCAAATCACAAAAAAAATAAACAAGCATTTTAAAACTTGTGTACCCAAGGCAAACATACTTGGATTTCATCACTAAGGGGGAAGCCAAATTTATACTTTGGTCAAGTATAAAGAGTGGTTAATGGTATATTTTGTATAAAAACTTGACACCCTTATCACTAAGATGTGTGAAATGAGGGGGTAGGCACTAATACCAAGCCTTTATGATTGCCGCTATAGTTTCTTTCAGCCCAAACTACTTGAAACCATGTTTGGATTGTTATCTAGTTCCTTTCATTAAAACTAACTTCCCATCACATTTAAAATCATTTCTTAATAATATAATAAACTTCTTAGTTTTACCAATTAATTATCTCTTTACTTTTCAATTTGATTACTTGCTCTTTGCTCAATTGTATGTGCAAAAACTTGCATTATCTAATGTTAGTGAAAAGTTTTGTATTGTGTGCTTCAATTGGATTGGATATCATTGATCCAATTTATTGTTTGTTTATTTTCAATTCTTACTTTCCTAGACTAGTTACAAAAATTGTCTTTTTTCAGTTCATCAATTATTTTCAACCTTCTTATTTTCCTTGTCTACTATATTAGGTCGACCCTATACCTTTTTCCAACCTATATGTAATATATAGTACCACACCTTAAATTTCACCCAAGAGAAACCTGTAAAATCACTAATAATTTTTTTTGTACAATGCTAAAATTTGCATTAGAGGATAGTTCAGTTTCGACACATTTCCAACTAATGCATGCAATAAATCTATGCAAGCAAACATCCTTTAAAAATAGTCTACCCTAATTATAACCATTTTATTACCCATGAGTCCTATTATAAAGTGAAACCCTCTAAATTTAAGTGGAATTATCCAATTTTGATTCATCTAAACTTGTCAAGCATACTTTGTTGTCAAATTCTAATTTCATTAAATCGCCCAGAAAAGGGCAATAGATAAAATAACCCCACAATAAAGTAATTTTGAAATTAATTCCATATTATTTTATCTGTATTATAATGTTATGAACTTTATGAATTACCTTCCAATGATTCAAACACAAAAATTACTTAGCGTTATAAAATGAAGTTAGCACATAATTTTATTTTGCAAGCAATCTCCTGAATAATTCAATTTTGGAAATGGTTCTCTAAAATAGAAGATACATTTTAAAATGTTGATAGAGATTTATATTATAAATTTAAAGTTAAATTCTATATTTATAAACTTCTCACTAAGCCTTGGGAATCCTCTAACTAATTTTACAAACTCCAATTTGAAATGACTTCGAGGGAAGAAATTGAACTTTAGCTACAGAAGATCATTAGATGCCTCAAGATATGGGTCCACCAAGATGGTTTTTGTTGATATAGGAAGTTTATGATTGTTTCTCCTAATTTTATTTACATAAACCTAAATCTTGAAATTTTTATTTTCAATTTTAAGCACGGATTGCTATTTTTAAAAAAGTGGAGTCTGGTATGAATTTATTAGATTTGATCAAGTGATAATTACCCATTTACGTTACTAAATAATGACTTTAAAGTATATTAAATCTATATATGATTAATTTTTAGGTAACAAAAGTATTATCTACTAATGCTACTTAGTCCACTAATAAAACAACTATTTCATCTAGGCTCAACAAAGCATGCATGTCTATTCTAAGGTTATTTTGGAGATAAGGTTACTTGACTTTCAATAACTAAATTTTCAATATATCCTACTACACTCCAATAGGGTTATCTTGTTAACTTCAAAAGTAAGGCCTTAATCACTTCATTTATTTGTAACCAAATCTTGATCAATTGATTTATGCATCTTACTAAATTTAACTTTTAAGTACAACATATCATGATATAAAAGGGGTTTACACACCCATATTATAAGGTGACAATTATTTCCATTATTTATAATTCGTCTAACCCAAGTTTTCTATTAATTTAATTTGATTCAAGATATGTTAATTATTATACTTATCACCCAATTTATATTATACTCTAATAAATAAATGATTCACCTTACTTATCCTCTAGGCCTTAAAAAAGACTAATTAAGTATCTAGTTCAAATTAATTCCTTTTAAAAGTAAAGTCTCTAGTTACTTCTCATTGTCAAAGAAAATGTTACACACACTTCTTAGAGTTTCATAATTTGAGGACCAACTTACTTAAATAAATTTAATAACAACCACAGGGTTTGATTTTACTTTGCCTATGTTAAAATATGTATAATAGTCCCACTATATTGACAAGAGACTACTGGAGAAGGTCATCTCACAACTTATGATGCCATACATGGTAGTTATTTTAATTCCCAATTTTAAACCAGTGAATAGATCATATCAATCCCTCATTTATTAGTATAATACTAAATGCATCACTCTAATGGCTCATGAGGAAACTAAGGAGTATGTCTTTCAAGTATTATACTTAATTAAGAATTTTGTAATAGTTAGTTACAATGCTAAAACCAACCTTTTGTTTCTCATCTTGATTAACAAAGATAACAATTACACATAATAATTTAAGTTGCTCCTACAACTATCTTAGACCATGTAGTTTATCACATGAGTAGATAACTAGGCTCAATTTCATTTATCAGTTTCACATGGTTAAGGATGCTAATATAAACAAATTTTAGATTAGGAAAAATGATTATAACTATCAAGATAACACCAACAATAGCTTAATGATTTTTGACAAGTAATAGACATGATTTCATTCATTATCAAGGAAGATAAAACATTTCATCCTACTTCTAACATGATACAAATAATCATACTTAGTAATCTAATATTTATGGAAATCATATTAACTCAATATATGATTTTTTCATTTAATCTTATCTCTCATAGTACCTACACAATCAATAAGTACATCAACCTAAGCTAGGAAGTCAAATTCATTTTTAATATTTCAAACTAACCAGATAATACACATATCAACAAGATATAAAAATAATGATTTCTACCTATGTTTTCATCACTAGACAAACCTACTCAAGGTTAAATTATTATACAAGACATAAAGTCTTTTAACACTAAGAGAAACATACAAAATTTCACATTTCTTTACTATCTAAATAATAATATTGCATCTCAACTTTAATAATAAATGAATGCTAATCGTAAAGATATACAAATTTAAACATAAATGGGTATGGTCATGAAGCAATTAAAATTTTATGCTGGGTTGAGAATCAAGGAATAAAATAATGCTCTGTGAAAAGGGTGTCCAAATAAATTATATTTTTATATTCAAATAATTGCATTAAAGGTTAAGACTATACAAAAAGGAAAGCTAGAATCAAAATATTCTTTTATTAATATTATCCCCACTAAACTCAAACCTAGAAAAGGAATGAGGATTACCCATTCACAAGTCACCGTTTCCCTTTAAATGATAGTATTATAGATAAGATAAACCTTTATAATTAATGTATACACTAAAATAATGTTTCAATGAATAACCAAGGGAAAGGTTTGAATCACTATGCATGTTTCAATTGTTGAATAGGGCTTTTGTTAACATGTGCTCCATCAATGAAACATGTTAGTGTGTATAAATAAAGTTCACCAGAATCTGAACACATAATATCTAATACTTGTTCAACATTTCATCTATAAAATTAAAAGTAACCATTTACATCTTTACAAGTAAGACTCAAGTATTGATACTCTAATGCATATCTGTTGGTACTCCAAAAGTTAAGTTTTTGTCATAGGTTTAAAAAATGGATTTTACGACCTCTAATGATAAAATCAATTATATCATAAAATGTATAATGTGTTGGACCTTGAAACCTTAGTTATAAGTAGTTAAGATGACGTATTAAAATTAATAAAAATTGAAAAATAAAATGTGATGTTATGGCACCTTAATTTATTGTCATACCATCCCCCACATTCTACAGTTCATTATTATTATTATTATTATTATTATTATTATTATTATTATTATTATTATTATTATTATTATTATTATTATTATTATTATTATTATTATTATTTTATATTTGCTAGTTACTAAAACATTAAACCATAACTGCTTGATTTCAGAATGGTGGTGTAAGGAGATTAAGCATAGGAACAGAAGTGAAGTGACTAGAATTCCCAGAAAGAGCATGACCAAAGTAAATATAAATTACATATATTTTTTAAAACACATACATTTTTAGTCTATTGAAGGTGCAGATAGATTTGAGCATCTATTTAAATCCTTAACTAAAGTAGAGGATAGTTTCATTGAGTTGAAATTGTTGATATAATAGAATGGTGGTGATTCTACTCTTGGGCTCGGTCAAAGAAAGGAAAAGAATATAACTTGATATAAAACAAAGATTTTAGGATGCATATATGGGTCTATAGAAAGTGCCATTACTAGAACATAACACCAAATAGAGATAAAACTATATAGCCTGAAGATCTTGGAAGAATGAACAGGGTCTCAAAACCACTTAATAGCTGATGATTGACTCATAACAAATGATAAGGATAAGAATAAAACAAGAGGACCATTCACTCTACACCTCCATACAAGCTAAAACATTATTGTTTATCTATTTAACCATACAATATTAGGATAAGATGAAAGAGCATCATATAAATACACTTGCATGTTGAAGTAGCTCAGCTTCTTGTTATTCTAGGCATGGTTCCTTCCTACTTCAATGTCTTCCAACTCCTCTCTCCATAGAACATTCCTCCTCCATCCCCATCACTCAGTTCCTTCCATCCCTTCATCTCCTCTACCTTCCTTTTATTTATGCCTACACTAACTCCCTTTCCTTTCTTGTCACATCCCCCTCATTGAATGCCACAAGTTACAAGTTATGGCTACACAATCTGCACACCTTACCAATCTCACTTACTAACACAAAAAATCCCAGTTACCCAATCTAACTTCAACTCTACCCACATTTAATATATTGAGTGCATGAATGATATAAAATAATTAATAATTAAAGGATGGTTATAAGGACAAAATAGTTTGGGCATTTATGTTTAAGAAATTCGTTATTAATAATTTTATATTATATATTAGTAAAAATATATATAGGTATATATAAAACATTTAATATAATGAGTGCATATACATATATATCCATATATCTATTCTAATAATGAAAATAAGTATTTTTTTTAAAATTTATTAAATACATCTATTTAAATTATAATGCAATGTCATATTCAAAGTGTATAACAATGATTGCCTTGGGTTTGTCATGTACCACCTTGATTAACCATTCTATTATTTCTCATAATTTTTTATTAACAAAAGACAGTGTCATCCATTTAACTCCATAATTGTCTCGAGTTAAGGTTATATAATATACTAGAGGAAATGTAGTTGAGATATTAGCACCCTAAGTCATAGTTGGTGACACTTCTCATCAAAACCCAACATGGGACAATACACACTAGTCACCCACACAAAGGAGTCATATAACATCTAATGTGATGAATGCATTGAAATTAGAAAGGAAATGTTTGGTCACCATGAGGGGTATTACATGCTCCCCCTCTTATAAAAGCATCATCCTCGATGAAAAAGTCATAAGGAATGGAAATATAATAATTAGTCATTCTCAACAACTCTAGAATGTTACAACCACCATAAATACTCGAGGTTTTAGTACAAAATAATTAAGCTCAATTAATCATTAATATACACATAATAATATAAGTGTCAACCCAAGACCAACCATACTGAGCACAACTACACAATGCTATATAATACTAACTAATACTTATAACATCTAACTGGTATAACCTAACTAATATCACAAAAATACATCTATCAAAACTTCGAAATTACATATACACCATGCATCAATCTATTGTATACTCACACTAGTAATTAGTTTTATCGCAAGGTGAACATGCCATGTGAAATAAGTGCACTATGCTAAGATTAATTCCAATTAGAAAACCATACACTATAATACCTTGAATACTAAACCATATTGAATCAAACTTCCATACTAATTGATACTACCAAACTATGTTATATTGATCAATATCACAAGGTGCCAATTGAAATATAATTATCCTCCATAATGATCAAGTGAGAAAAAAATTCACTCTAATATATGTCATTTTATTTTCATCTATCATTAACCAACTAAAGCACATAATCATGAAAGCTTAAGTATTCATCTAATGTCTAAATCATACTAAGAGAACTGTAATGAGCATCAATCATGGTAAAGATACACTACTAGGATAGGTATCCATCTATGGAAATGTCATCTAAAAATAAATAAATAATATTGAACCATATTACACCATGATAAAATAACCAATCAAGGTATATGCCAAAATAACAAGTAGTCATTTCATGCCAAATCTTCTGTCTAGACCTCCCATGGTCAATATAGAATGATACCATTGCTGAAATGATTGAGAAACACTATGATCTATCATAAAAACTCCTTAGACATCCCAAAAGAGTCATAACCTCATGTGAGGACCACATGTGTGTGTGTGTGTGTATGTGTGTGTGTGTGTATAACCACAATGTATGGTGGGGTGGGAAGGGTGGTATCATGAACCGGTGTGACCAATTCCCATCACAACCCACTAGATTTAATCCAAGCTACTTCTTTTCTCTCATACCATGCCATAGGTGTACCAGTTATGCACATATCAACACATATGAAACCAACCCAAAGAATCATCAAAAGAAATATACAAGAGAATCAACCAATCATGTAAGGGAAAAACCAATAAAAATGAGACTAAGTAGTCTCAAAGGAAAAAGATAAACTAAAAAATCCAAATAAAATTCAACAATAATGTCCATGATCAGTCACTAAATTTTTTTAAAGATAATAAAATAAATTTTTTGTTTCCAATCAACTTAAAAACAAAATTCAATCAAATATAAGTAATATCATCAAAACATAAGTGAGAATAGATCACTATGTGACTTTTACAAAGTAATAAAAGTCACCCAAGGGGAGAAGGAATAAAAAACATCTTAATTACCTCTTAGAGGTAAGAGGCATCCTAATTACCTTTTAGAGGTGTGAGGCATCCTGATTACCTCCAAGAGGTTTTGGGCATCTCAATTACCTCCTAGAGTTATGAGGCATCTTAATTACCTCCCAGATGTATGAGGAACACTATATATTACCTCCTAGAGGTAAAATAATACCTGAAAATTACCTCCCAAGGTAATATAATAACTATACATCATATGAATAGTGCCACCATACAAATCCACTAAGAAACTCTCGTACACAACATCTTACTACTATAAGAGTACCAAATTAATCATGTGTAAATTTTATCTATTATCCATCACTAATCATCACTGAAGAGACTAAATAACAACCCATATCATAATAAGGTGCTACTATAAGTAAAGTATCTAATAACATTTAACCATAACTATCCACCATGTCAAACAACTGATACAGATAAAATAGAATGACAACTATCAACTCTCTCACATGGCATCCTAATGCCACATGAATACCAATGTAGAAATGGTATCTCATATCTCTAACTGCAATTTCTACCAAGTATCATATATGAAAGGAAATATCATTGTCAAACATATCTCACTAAAGTTTTATCGAGTGAAAATTATATGCATATTTGAGTTTTGATCACTAAGATTTATATATATTTTAAACATTATAATTATTCATATGGCTTAATAAATCATTACTAAGATGAAATAGGAAATCAACAACACTAGTTATCAATCCATACCCTAAAATAGAAAGATTTCACCATTCAAAACAAGGGTGAGACAAGATGGAGGAAATAGGATCCTACATATCCTTATGCATGCATTGAATATGGTATCACATGCTACTAATTATCACATATTAAAACTATTAAGAGTATGCAATGGTTAGTGCAAAAGAGGGTCATCATTCATAGGAATTGAAAACTATAACCCATGCTAACTATATGATGTAGACAACTAACATGTATACTTACCAAATCAAGGAGTACTCGTATCACAATCTTGTCAAACAAAGGGGTGGAGTAACCATTTAGGATTTTCATTACCTAAATCTCCAAAATAAATCTCTTATGTTAAGGTTTTTAACATTCATAGGCCTTCTATCATTACTAAAGTGTTACTTTATTCTCAAACAAGTATTCCTTCATCTATAAAATTATGTAATACTCCTATCATTACCACCTTTATTTTAACACCGTAAGACTATTTACAGTTTCACAATTGGTTAAGTTACATAAATCCAAGCTTGGATCTAAGGGACAATCATTTCAGCACATTTACTATAACTTTAAGTTTAATCCATGCAATGCAGATGTAATAACAATCTTCTAAATCTCATTAATTCACTTCACATACAATAGATCACTATACTTATTAAGGTATATAACATTCCTTCACCTATGAATAACATTATTTTCATCAATTTACTTGGGAAATACCATATTTTTATACCTAAAATCAATAACATATCATATTTTTATTCAATAATTATACTTAAAATCAAGTTAGTGAGAGGTGAATGTAACAACTCTAACCTTAACATCTAGGGCAAATTAATAAGTCTAAGCTAGCATGCACATAATTAATTATTAACCAAGGGTAAAAAATGTGTTTGGATGTGGAAAACCAAAGTACGGTATACCAAAGTAGGTTTTACAATCATACTTATATTCAAACCATAGTATAAATAATCATAATTTCACATAGGACATATTCAAACCTTATCAAGAGCTTAAAGAAAACAAATCTTCTAGACGACCTCTACACAATGTCAATCAAAATAATAGACTACTAAAGAAGTATATTGAGGTAAAATACCACTTAGGTACATATATAATAGATGGATAATTTATATACAGCATTATAAATCTATCATATATTCATATATATTATCCATTAATTATTATACAAAACACTAACTTGAATATATAAACACATCGACAAAGTTGTCAATTTAAAATTTAATTAACTTCACCCAAACACAAAAAACAATATCACATAATTCAATTTATGATCTCAACTCATTGTGAATACAACTGAACAGAGAAATATTGTGATGCTAAGTTTCACAACTTCAACACAAGTACCAAACATGATCCCCAAAGTTCCCAATGTGGAACCCATGCTCTGATACCAAAATGTCATGCCCAAATTTTCACCCAAGTGAAACCCATAAAATCACTAATAATTTTTATTTTTTGTAGCACTAAACTTTGCATTAGAGGATAGTTCAATTTTGACACATTTCCAACTAATGTGTGCAATAAATTTACACAAGAAAATAGCCTTTAAAAACACTCTACCTTCTAACCATTTTAGTACCCATTACTACCCTTATAAAGTGAAACCATCCAAATTTAAGTGGAATTATCCAAATTCAATGCATCCTAACTTGCCAAGCATACTTTGCCATCAAATTCTAATTTCATTAAATCACCCAGAAAAGGGTAATGGATAAATAACCCCATAATAGAGAAAGTAATTTTGAAAGTTATTCCATATTATTTTATCTATATTCTAATGTTATTAACTTTACAAAGTGCCTTCTAGTGATTAAAACACTAAAACCACTTAGCATTCAAAAATGAATTTAACATAGAAATCTATTATGCAAGCAATCTCTTGAATAATTCAAGTTTGGAAATGGTCTGCTAAAATAGAATATTCATTTTAAAAATTAAGAGAGGGTTATATTATAAATTTAAATATAAAATCAATTATTATAAACTTTTGGCTAAGCCTCGAGACTCCTATAACTAACTTTACCAACTCCAATTTGAAATGACTTTAAGGGTTGAAATTGAACTTCAACTACAGAAGATCATCAGACGCCTCAAGAGATGGTTCCACCAAGATGGTTTGGGCTGAGATAGGAAGGTTATAATTGCATGTCCTAATTTTTTTTACATAAATCTAGAGCTTGAAAGATTTATTTTTTTTTTTAAGTAAGGTTTGCTATTTTTAAAAAGGTGGAGTCTAGGATGAATTTATTAGATTTGATCAAGTGATAATTACCCATTTACACTACTAAATCTTGACTTTCAAGCTTATTAAATCTATAGATGATTAATATTGAAATGATAAAATTTTATTATCTAGTAATGCTACTCAGTCCACTAACAAAACAACTATTTCATCTAGGCTCAATAAAACACACAAGTCTATTCTAAGGTTATTTTGGAGATATGGTTACTTGACTTTCAATAAATAGATTTTCAATATCTCTTACTACACTCCAAGAGTGCTATCTTGTTAAATTCAAAATTAACGCCTTAATCACTTCATTTATTTGTAACCAAATCTTGATCAATTGATTTATGCATCTTGCTAAATTTAACTTTCAAGTACAACATATCATGATATAAAAGGGATTTGCACACCCATATTACAAAGTGACAATTCTTTCCATTATTTATGATTTATCTAACCCAAGTTTTCTATTAATCTAAATTGATTCAAGATATGTTAATTGTTATACTTATCACCCAATTTGTATTATACTCAAGGAATAAATGATTCACCTTACTTATCCTCTAGGCCTTAGAAAAGACTAATTAAGCATCTAGTTTAGATTAATTCCTTTTAAAAGTGAAGTCTCTTGCTACTTCTCAGCTCTGAAGAAAATTTTACACACACTTTTAAGGATTTCATAATCTGAGGACCAACTTAATTAAATAAATTTAATGACAACCAAAGGTTTTGATTTTACTTTTCCTATGTCAAAATATTCATAATAGTCCCACTATAATTACAAGAGACTATTAGACAAGGTCACCCCACAACTTATGTTGCCATACATGATAGTTATTTCGATTCCTAATTTCAATCCAATAAATAGATCATAGCAATCCCTCATTTATTGGTACAATACTAAATACATCACTCTACTGGCTCATGAGGAGACTAAAGAGTAGGTATTTCAAGTAATATACTTAATTAGGAATCTCACATCAGTTGGTTATATTACTAAACCCACCCTTTTTTTTATCTTGATTAATAAAGATAACAATTACATATAATAATTTAAGTTGCTCCTCCAACTATCTTAGACCATGGATTTTATCACACAAGTAGATAATTAGGCTCAATATCATTTAACAGTTTCACATGGTTAAGGATGCTAATATAAAAAAAATTAGATTAGGAAAAATTATTATAACTATCAAGATAACACCAACAATAGCTTAATTATTTTTGACAAGTAATAATGATGATTTCATTCATTATCAAGGAAGAAAAAACATTTCATCCTACTTCTGACATGATATAAATAATCATACTTCATAACCTAACATTTTTAGAAATCATATTAACTCAATATATGATTTATTCATTTGATCTAATCTATCATAGTACCTACACAATTAATGAGTGCATTAGCCTAAGCTAGGAAATGAAATACATTTGCAATCTTTCAAATGAACCAGATAATATAAAAATCAACAAGATATAACAATAATGATTTCTACCTATGTTTTCATCACTATAACAACCTACTCAAGGTTAAAGTATTATACAAGAATTAAAATATTTTAACACTAAGAGAAACATACAAAATTTCACATTTCTTTACTATCTAAATAATAATATTGCATTTCAACTGTAATAATAAATGAATGCTAATCGTAAAGATTTACAAATTTAAACATAAAGGGGTATGGCCATGAAGCACTTAGAATTTTCAGTTGGGTTATGAATCAAGGGAAAAAAATTCTCTATGAAAAGGGTATCCAAATAAAGTGATATTTTGCTATTTAAATAATCACGTCCAAGGTTAAGACTATACAAAAAGGAAAACTAGAATCATAATATTCTTCTGCTAATATTGTCCCCACTAAACTTGAACCTAGAAAAGGAAGAACGATTACCCATTCAAAATTCACCATTTCCCTTTAAATGATAGTATTATAGATAAGATAAACCTTTCTAATTAAATTAAAAACTAAAATAATGTTCAATGAATAACTAGGGGAGAGGTCTGAATCACTATGCATGTTTCAATTGTTGAACAGGGCTTTTGTTAACATGTGCTCCATCAATGAAACATATTAGTATGTATAAATAAAGTGCACCAAAAGCTGAACACATAGTATCTAATACTTTTTCAACATTTAATCTATAAAATTAAAAGTAACCAATCACATCTTTACAAGTAAGACTCAAGTATTGATACTCTAATGCATAACTATTGGTACTCCAAAAGTTATGTTTTAGTCATAGGTTTAAAAAATGGATTTTATGACCTCTAATGATAAAATCAATTATATCATAAAATGTATAATGTGTTGGACCTTGAAACCTTAGTTATAACTAGTTAAGATGATGTATTAATATGAATAAAAATTACAAAATCAAATGTGATGCTATGGCACTTTAATTCATTGTCCTACCGTCCCCCACATTCTACGCTTTATTATTATTATTATTATTATTATTATTATTATTATTATTATTATTATTATTATTATTATTATTATTATTATTATTATATTTTATAGTAAATAAAACATTAAACCATAACCACCTAGTTTCAAAATGGTGGCACAAGGATATTCAGCATAGGAACGGAAGTGAAGCGGCTAGCACTCTTGAAAAGAGCATGACCATAGTACATATACATTACATATATTATATAAAACACATACATTTGTAGTCTATTAAAGGTGTAGAGGACTTTGACCATATGTTAAAATCCTTGACTGAAGTGGAGGATTGTTCTACTAAGTTGAAATAGTTGAGATAACATAATGGTGGTGATTTTATTCTTAGACTAGGTTAAAGAAAGGAAAATAATAAAATTTGATATAACACATAAATTTTAGGACACATATATGGGCCTGTAGAAAGTACTATTACTAGAACACAACACCAAACAAAGATAAAACTATAAATCTTGAAGATCTTGGAAGAATGAATAGGGTCTCAAAACAACTTAATATCTAATGATTGTCATGCAATCAATGATAAGGATAAGAATAAAAAAAGAGGATCATTCACTCTACACCCCCATACAATCTAAAACATTATTATTTATCTGTTCAACCACACAATATTAGTATAACATGGAAGAGAATCACAAAAAATACACTTACCTTTTGAAGTGGCTTAGCTTCTTTTTATTCCAGGCATGGTTCCCTCCTTCAATGCCTTCCAATTCCTCCTCTCTTCGTAGCACATTCCTCCTCCATCCCCATCACTCAGATCCTTCCATCTCTTCATCTCCTCTACCTTCTTTTTATTTTTGTATAGGCTAACTCCCTTTCCTTTCTTGTCACATCCCCCTCATTAAATGCCATAGGTGACAAGATATGTGTACCCAATCTGCATGCCTTACCAATCTCACCTACTAACACAAACCACCCATGCTACCCAATCTAACTTCAAGTCTACCTGCATTCAATCTATTGAGTGCATGAATGAATAATTGAAGGATGGTTATACGGACAAGATAGTTGGGGCATTTATGTTTCATAAATTCATTATTAATAATTTTATATTTCATATTAGTAAAATTATATATAGGTAGATATAAAACATTTAATATAGTAAGTGTATATACATATATGTCCATATATATATTCTAATAATGAAAATAAGTATTTATTTTAATTCTTAATTTATTAAATACATCTATTTAAATTATAATGCAATGTCATATTCAGAGTGTATAATAATGATTGCCTTGGGTTTGTCATGTACCACCTTGATTAACCATTCTATTATTTCTTATAAGTTTTTGTTAAGAAAAGATAGTGTCATCCATTTAACTCCATCATTATCATAGATTAAGGTTATATTGTATACTAGAGGAAATGTAGTTGAGATACTAGCACCCTAAGTCAAAGTTAGCGACACTCCTCATCGAAAGTCAACATGGGACAACACACACTAGTCACCCACATAAATGAGTAATAACACATCTAATGTGATGGATGCATTAAAATCAACAATGAACCATTTGGTCACCATGAGGGGTATTACATACAAGTTTGACCTAGTTGACGTTTTATTATCTATAGTGCCTTTTACCTCTTTTTCCAATCTCTACTTACTATAATGGATCAACCCAGTCAGCTTTGTAGTATTTTTAGGTCCTATTTTTTATTCTAGGTTGACCTAACCAACCCTATACTATTTTTTTCCTTCTTTATTCATCAAGATAGTTGCCTATTTCTTCAATTTTTCATTCTTTTCATCTCTCTTCACTCATAATGAAGTATACTATCATAATAATCTTGGATAGCTTGAATCCATTTAGATACTATATGGGATGTTCATTTCTCCCTCTCTTTTCCTTCCAAGATCACCATCACTCTTGGGGCAACTCTTCCCCTCCTCCATCTATGAACTATAGCATGGTGTAAATAACACCTCAAGATGAATTTGATGGATTTGATCCTTTGTTTATTTACAAATATACTTCTCATATTCAAAATATTCAAACTAATATGGGAGTGATTGACACAAGTTTATTATTGACCAAGTTTGACTATATAGTCAAACTAGGGCACCTATAGGCAAAAAAAATAGTTTTTAGGTATATAAGAGGTTAAAATAGATGTTATAAGGTGTTTCAAAGGTAAATTAATGTCATTTCATGTTTTACTACATTTGGTTATTAGCCCCTAGGCTTATTTATCATTTTTAGTCATTTAGAGGCCATTTTAAGTGAATTTAATGATTTGTATGGGTTTATTGGGAATTGTACAAGTGTCAAGGAGATTTATCACGTTCCATGTGTCCTAAGATGTATTTACAAATTGTCATTAACTAAAAATTGTAGGTTATTCAAGTTAGCCAAAGAGAGAGAAATGGGCACTTGTACAATAACCTTGGGAAGCATGCCACTTCAAAAACGTGGTGGTGTGACTCTTCACCTTCCCCCAAGTCATATACACATTTTTTTTCATATATTTTATAAAAAAATGGCATCTAAAACTCGTTTCTCTTCTTTCTCCATTGGCAAGCCAAAGAAGGTCAACTTCAAGCACTTGGTACAAAAGGTACATGAAAAATTAAGAGGTGTGATTCTACAGGTGTATTTTAATATAAATACAACTAATTTTCATAATATGTATATGTGTGTGTGTGTGTGTGTGTGTGTGTGTGTGTGTGTGTGTGTGTGTGTGTGTGTGTGTGTGTGTGTGTGTGTGTGTGTGTGTGTGTGTGTGTGTGTGTGTGTGTGTGTGTGTGTGTGTGTGTGTGTGTGTGTGTGTGTGTGTGTGTGCCTCCTCCTTTATGAACCATCATTTTGACTTCAGGCATCTTTTTGAGAAAATGCATTAAAGAGGGGATCCCTTTTTGAATCTATTTCAACCTTTCTTATTTTGGATTGATGGGATTGTGTATTTAAAGTGTCTTCACATGAATTTTAATATTTTTACATGATTATTATTGTTTGTAAAAGTTTAATTTTTTGATAAAGCCTCTTATAGGATTGCATGTGCTTGCAAACTATGTATTTTCCACTTATAACCATCTCAAGTGCACTAAAGGAGATTTTATATGGTGAATGGATGTATATAATGTTGTTTAAATTGTTTTTCTCCATGAAAATATATTTTGGATTGTTATAAAAAGTTTTAAACTAATTAAATACCCAAACAAAGTCTGATTGATTATGTTTCCCTTCACTGTCAGCCTTCAGATTGGTATGCACACCTACAGGTGGCTAGGTAGAATGTTTGAATACCAAGCTAGTAAAATATAATTTTTTCACACCTATTGATGAGGATAAACACTTGAAAAAGGTTTATGAATTATCCCTTAATGCCAATGAGATAATGAGATCATTGAATAATGAATGGAAACCAAATATTGTACTTAGGCCCCTTTGCCCCAAAATGACCAAAGAGAGGTCTTGACACATTTTTGAGATAACATATATTATCTTGAAGGATCCCTCAAAACATAAAATTATAGGATCTCAAATTTATTTTCATTAATATTACTTAATAAAATTAATAGGACAAAATTTCAAAAGGATACTATACTTTGAGAGGTTCAAAAGTACCCATAAAAACACTACCTACAGGCAGTGTTATTTGCAAGGTTTAACGAAAAGTGTCCTATTACCCCAATAGACTAAACCTATATTGTGTCTTCACATAAATAAGTTATAATTTTTTTCAACAAGTTTCATGGATTGATAAGTTGCATTGGGGAGTGATAGGCACATTGAAGGTCTCAAGACTTGATCCTTGTTTGTACAGTATAGTCAATACCTATAGCCAACCTCTTTCCTTTGAAAATTAAAAAAGAAGTTATGGAATTAGGGTTATTTATGAAGATAAAAATTTAAAATGGTGAATGAATTGTAAATAATACATAAAGATCTTTTAATAAACCTATTGGTTTAATTTATAATAATATTTGGTTACCAACAGGTTTGAGAGGGCAATCACCTACAACCAAGACCACCTACAAGCCACGGGTTAAGAACAAGGAGCTTGAGGTCAATTTAAAGAGTTAGTAGGTATTTAAATGTGATATAAAGCTATAATATGGTTATAAAAACTTATATATAGGTTATCATATTTATTTATCTTCTCATCAACTCCTTAACCAAGCTCCACGCTTACCTACAGGCAGGGTTCAAAGTGACTATCTCAGCTGACAGTGAGAATATGATTGACAGTTAAGGATATAATGAGGAATAGACATGATTTTTAATATATAAAAATATGTTATGATAAACTCAAGTGTACTATAAATTATGTTAATTATGATTAAAACATGGAAACTAATCACATATAGGCCTTAAAGGGCCACCTACAGTCAAGCAGGCTACCAACAATGGACAATGGCCTAAAGGAGAAAGCTTCATGGTGAGTAAGCATTTTAAATGGAATTTAAAATATTAATAAACTACATCATGGATATAAATAATTATTATGATCATTTTTAAGGGAAAAATCATGAGCTAAATCAATCTACAGTCATGGCTTGAGGGGTTGTCTCAATCCTAAATGAGCAAAGTCCTAGTTTTGAGAATGAGAGAATAGTTGGTACATGAGTTGACCCTACCTTATAAAAATTGTGGAGGATAACCTTTATGATATTTATAATATATAAAAATGTTTTTATTATGTTTAAAAATTCTATACTAATCCAATACAACCTAAAACTAAGCTAAAGCAGGGTTCCTCTTTTCTACGCAATTATAGGCCTATTTCATGTTTCTAAAGCAAAAATGGTGTCTTAAGGAGAGATAAGGATTATAAATGGATTAATTAAATCATGGGAATCATATAAAACCAATATATATCATAAAAATATCAAGTAATCCATTTCTTCTCCTAATACAGTCCATACCCTGCCTACCCTCAAACTATGCTTTTCACAAAAGTCTACCTTGTAAATTGGTTGAGTTGGTTGACAAAATTGAAGATTTAGGTGATAAAATTTGGTAAATGGTACCATTATGATATATATATATATATATATAAAATAATAAAATAATCATATTTGATTATATAATAGGGAAAACACTCACTATTTTGTCTCAGAGTAGGGGTAATTTTGGTGTGCATGGAGTTGCCAATTTTGGGGGAAATGATGAAATATTGAACTAAAAGGATATAAATGATGAATTTATGATTTTATAATCTGTATGGAACCTAATTAGATCTATAAAAATTTATTTTATGGTTTGAAACCATATAGGTTGTTTTAACTAAGGAGGTTTGCAGTCAGGGGTGAAGGGAATCCTTAGGCCTAAAAGCCCAACTAAGGGTCATTTGAATTTTTGTCCTTTTAATTACCTCATAATTGATTATAAAATGTTTTAATAGGTGTAAAATATTTTTTTAAGACATAATATTTTAAATAAAACCATTGGAGTGTCAATTTGATTCTCAAATGGCAAGCAGACCTATTGGTAAGGTCTGGGCCTAAGGCCAAACAAGGGTAAGTTTTCATTTTTGGATATTGAGGAGATAATAAAATGATGGGAATTTTTTTTTATGGTTAATATACATTATTTTTATCCATTTATTTTCAAATAAATTCATCAAAATTCCAATTCTTGGTTTTTAGGCTCCTAAACCCTCACCAAATGCACTAAATGGCACGAATGGTCAACTTCTATCATTCATATCTTTCATGAAAATTTATATGGGATCTTGAGTCATTTGGATAGGTTGTTAAATGTCATTTAATATCCATCAATTTAATTTATATATATTTTAATATGTTTACCTTTATGAACAAACCCTAAGAAGGCTTGTCACTCTAAAACTCCCCAAAACCTTGTTTGAGATGTAGTTGCGAAAATCAATCTAGAAGTGCCACCATATGGAGGAATTTGAACCTGAGTGATGAATATAAGTTTTTTACAAATACAATAGGATCATATACATATATTTTTTTATATGTAACTATAGAGTAAAAAATACTCTACGTTTCATTTTGATTTTCAATTGCGCACTAGAAACATTTGTTCCCACATACCTTTGTTCAAGATGGTGAAGTTTTGAAATAGAGCACAGGCTCTAATTTCCTTTTTATTCATTTTTGTCTAAGTGTTGAAGTCAGGTGAAAGCTTCCAAGTTTCATCAGTTGAGGTACATTTTATAATTTTTATAAGAAAAGCAGAGATTGCCACATATCTCATAGTAACTTATTGGAATGCGATAAGTGTCAGCATTTACATTTCATATCAGCATTCGCATTTCAAATCTCTTTTTAATGAAAGGTTTCAACAAGCTAAGTATCAAGTCAGGTGGAAAGTGCCAAGTGGAAATCATGGAAGGTTTCAATTTGTTGTTATAAAAGTGACAGAAGACACCATGTATCCCAGCTGAAGAGAGTGGAAGCCATCACGTGTTGAGATCTGAATTATCTTCATTTTGCTTCACCGATATAGCAAAAATGGTGGTGGGTTTCAAGTTTTGTTTTTGAAGCAAGAGGAATCCACCAAGTGTCACTATCCATGTAAATATGAAATGAGGCCCAATTGTTTCTATAATATAAATAAAGTGATGTGGGGACCAACACGTGTCACCTTTCGCAGGTTTCTCAAAAGGTAGCTAAAAGTAGTGGACATCACCACATATTCCTAGTTAAGTAAAATAGAGATTGCCACGTGTCCTTTGTTGAGGCAAGTGGAAATGATCACCTTTTCCTATGCCTTTTAAAAGTTTCTAGGGTGAGAAACACTATGGATCTTATTTTTTGTTTAAGTTGTTAAAGTTTTGAAGAAGTGGATTGCGACAGGTGTCAAAGGTGGAACACTCCTAAGCAAAGACACAAAAGAGTATAAGTTATGTGGAAAGTGTTGCGTGTCTTTAGTAAGTGTTGTAGAACATGGCAAGTGTCATTCTCCAATAATAATAAGGTTTTCAAATAATTGGCCAAGTGTCCTCTTTCATTTAATAGAAGGGAGTGTCATGTGATCTATTTTAGCCAATGAACTACCTGAAGATAGAGCGTTTCAGAATCTAAGAAATATCTTTTGTTAGACACTTCCATTTTGGTTAGATTTCAATTGGGCCATTAGATTGGGAACATACAAACAATCTGGAGTGAATCTAAGGCTATAAATAGAGGTGCAGAGATCCCCAGAAATGGGGGGGAAAGATCATATACTTAGAGAGATTTTTTTGAGAGAATTATTGTCAAGAGTTTTAGACTTTCTAGAGATGTGATTAGGATGGTCATTTTCCTTTGTTCTATTTTCTTAAGTTGGAAAGTTTATGTAATTGTGCATGTTTCTGTGCCTCTTATGTGACTGGAGAATTAATAAGAAGACTGAATCCTATGCCTTTGTTGATATTTTCTGTGTCATTGCAAAAGTAGTCTAAGTTGTGTTGTCAAGAGTTTTAGACTTTCTAGAGTTGTGACTAGGAATGTCATTTGCCTTTGTTCTATTTTCTTGAGTTGGAAAGTTTATGGAACTATGCATATTTATGTGCCTCTTATGTGACTAGAGAATTCAAATAAGAAGATTGAACCCTGTGCCTTTGTTGATATTTTCTGTATCACTACAAAAGTAGTCTATGATGTGAGCCTTTATTTCTATTATTTCCATCTTTTACATTGATCATGCCTTATTTGCTCTTAAATGTAATTGAATCTTACATATAGTCTCAATGTGCTCAAGACTAAGGTTGAATTACATTCAGGTGCATCACTATAGTTATATTTTCTTTCTTGAATTTGTGTTTCTATTAACATTCCTATCCCTTTTCCCAGTATACACTTGATATAAAGAAGAGACCAGCTTCTTAAAAATTGGGAGATTGTTTCAAGTCACAAGTCCCACATCTTGAAACTTCCCATTGTTGGTGTTAGAATCAAAGCACAATTTTAACCATCAACAGTTTTTGGCATGCCCGATGGGACACCATCTTGAAGTCTATTTCTAGACCATATGAACTAGAGAGCTACAAGGAGTCAGAGTTGTGGATCAGTAACAAGATCTAAATCTTCTATCGTCACTAATTACCTCAAAGAATCAAAGTCAAGAAGAAATCACTATTTGGTATGTATAATTTTGTTACTCAGAGCTATGGGTCTTATGCCCCTTCATATATTTTTAATCAAGATCAGGTTGCTCGTGGAATCACATCAAGCAACAAGGATGCATATGGTTATGAATTTTTCCCTTCACAGGTCCAATATGACTAGCCTTAGCCCTGTCATGAACTATATCATTCTTGTGCCCAGTCTTCCCAATATGTTACATCTCATACTCAACCTAATGTCATTTCCACCTTAAAACAAGCATTGTTGGGATATAAAAAACATGTATTAGAGCTTGACAACAGAAGGGGATGCAGCCAAGAAATTCCTAATCATGTCATCCATCAAGTAAGAAATGTAGCAGATCTAGTTAAAAGAGAATGGGCTCCCATTTAAAGAGCAAATTAGCAAAGGCTTACATATGAGATGTTGGATGTGAGTGGCTTAATTGCATCTTTGGAAGAGAAGCTGAGTATTCATGAGAGGCAGCCTTACCAAGTCTATAAACCTACATATCCACTACCTCAAGTTTCATATCAAACATATTCAACCCTTGCTCAGGAGCCAAGTTGAGCCTGTCATGGTTCTTTCCCCAATCATGTTGAGGAAAGTTCTGAAACAGTAAATTTGGCACTTAAGGCCAATCTTGATAAATAGATTGAATTGGCAAATCTTCAAAAACAACAATCTATGTGGGTAGCAAGGGAATTAGAATCCAAACCCTCACTTCCCCTTTACCTTAAAACCCCATCTTCCCAAGAGAAAATTTCTAGACCTAAGGTCATGAGTTGCGAACAAACAATGGAATCATGGGGCAGAAGGGAAGAAGAGAAAAGTTTTACTCAAAATCTTGAAGAAGTCAAGGCTACTCTTACTCATGGTGATAATCAAGTATAAGATCATACATTTGAACACACCCCATCTACACCTCTCTGAGAGAGCTATCAAGCTACATCTAATATAGATGAAGTGATCGACAAATGGAAAGAAGAAAATCATTCGATTCTAGCTCAACAACTATCTCCTCTTCTACATATGTATAACTATTAGTCTTCTTCTTCATCCCTTTTCAAAGAGGAATATATTTTGGAGGAAGCATGTAAAGAGGAGTATACTTAGTTCATGGCTATTCAAGAAGATTTCATGAGTGCAGATGGAGAAGAAATCACCATAGGGACACCCTTTGATGAACTAGAGGACAAGTCACAAGTTTTTGCCTCTATCTCTAATGAAAAAGAGATAATTTATGATCATGTTTTGAATGACTTGTTTGAAGTCATTAGGACAAGTTACACTATTCTTCAAGAAGGCTGTGAGCTGCCTTCAGGTGGAGAAGGCAGCATTGATACTCAAATAAATACGCAAAATTGCTGTAAACTATCAGTCTTATCCTTTCAAGAGGTTGGTAAATTTGAAGATGATATTTTTGAAGTCATTAAAGAGGATGATCATGAAATGGAACCCAAGAATGAGGTAGAAGGATATAATCCAAAAGATGATGTATATCAAAAGACACAGGGTGGAGAGCCAACAGACATTGAGTTCTTGATGAGACACGATAGCATAAAGAATCAACATTCAATAAGCTTTAAAGAATAAGAAGAGTATGTATATGATGGGTACATGTTTGACTTTGAATCATTCAGATGTAGCCAAATTAAGAAGGCAAATGAGAAGAGCAAGTCATCAGAGTTTCATACCATTCAATCACTTGTTTGGCATCATAAGTTTCTGTGTCATAAAGGATACTTCAGAAATCTTCCCTTTGATCCAAGAGGTAGGCAAATATACCCGGTTAGCTATACCATAGTTAGATAGTTTCCTTTCCATATTACTTTGTTTTCCCATTTTGATTTCCTACTTTTATTTTAAATAAGAGTTCTTTGAACACGTAGTTGGCAGCTCAAAATTTTCAAAATTTTCAAAATTTCTCAATACATTGAATATCTTCCAATTCTCATTTCTCACTTCACCCCATCTATGCCACCTCAAGCTTTAAAATTACCTCATTTTTCCCCCTCTATTCCCAAGAAAATTTCCCATTAGATTACCCATAGCCAACAATTGGCTATTCAATATGGTTTGCCACAGGGACATCCCTTTGCGGGTGGAAACATTGCCTCTCCTTCTACCTTCCAGACCCAAGCAAATGCTGATAGGAAGGCAAGGGAAGCCCAAAGATAAAAAAATAAGATAAAGGAAAATAAATCCTTGGATACACCCCATCTATAGTCACAATTTGAACCCATTTAGCAGTAATTAATGGTGACTCATTTGTCACCAAATGTAATCAAGCCAGCTGAGCAGATGCAGCCAGAAGACTACACAATGAATGCAGTGGCCATAGATATGTCCCTATTTAGGCCATAAGAAAAAATTGAGCTGCTAACTAAATCCACTTTTGTAGTTGCTAAAGACTACTTGAAGACATCAAGGAGGCTACAAAAGATGGAGGCCAATTTAGCCAATGAAAAGGCAAACTATAGCAATTTGACCACATAAATCAATTAAAAAGACAATGAGATAGAGAATATGAATAAATAGTTGCAAGATACTATTTCTCTTTAGACTCACCAGGTAATCTAAGCTCAAAATGATTCCTTAAAAGTAGGGCTAACATAGGTAAAGGATGCGGTGATGACCCTAAGGCAGGAAAAAATAACATTACTGAAGCAATTTTGAAATTTTGATCTAGCAGGAGTTGTGGTTTCTTTTTGAGCAGGCTCAAAAGTCCTTGGGGTCACCAATAGCTGTAGAGTAAAAAATACTCTACATTTCATTCTAATTTTTAATTGTGCACTGCAAAATTTTGTTCTTGCATACCTTGGTTCGAGATGGCAAAGTTTTGAAACAGAGCGTAGGCTCTAATTTCCTTTTAATTCATTTTTGTCTAAGTGTTGAAGTTAGGCAGAAGCTACCAAGTGTCATCGACTAAGGCACCTTTTACAATTTTTATAAGTAAATTAGAGATTGCCACGTATCTCATAGTAGCTCAGTAGAATGTGACAAGTGTCAACATCTACATTTCATATCAGCATCTGCATTTCAAATCTCTTTTTAGTGGAAGGTTTTAATAAGCTAAGTATCAAGTCAGGTAGAAAGTGCCAAGTGGCAATCATGGAAGGTTTCAATTTACTATTCTAAAAGTGATGGAAGATGCCATGTATCCTAGATGAAGAGAGCAGAATCCATCATGTGTCGAGATCTGAATTATCTTCATTTTGCTTCACCGATATAGCAAAGACTATGGTGGGTCTCAAGTTTTGTTTCTGAAGTAAATGGAAGCCACCAAATGTCATTGTCTGTGTAAATACAAAAAGAGGCCTGATTGTTTTTATAATATAAACAAAGTGATGTAGAGACCAGCACGTGTCACCTTCTACAAGTTTCTCAAAAGGTAATTAAAAGCAACAGAGATCACCACATATTCCTAGTTAAGTAAAATAGAGATTGCCACGTGTCCTTTGTTGAGGCAAAATTAAATCACCACCTATCCCTATGCCTTTTAAAAGTTTCTAGGGAAAGAAATGTTATGGGTCTTATTTTATATTTAAGTTGTTAAAGTTTTGAAGAAGTAGATTATGACAGGTGTCAAAGGTGAAACACTCCTAAGCAAAGACATAAAAGAGTATAAGTTACGTAGAAAGTGTCACGTGTCTTCAGTAAGTGTTGCAGAACATGCCAAGTGTCATTCTTCAATAATAAGAAGGTTTTAAAGGAATTGTCCAAGTGTCTTATTCTATTTAATAGAAGGAAGTGTCTTATGATCTGTTTCAGCCAATGAACTACCTGAAGATAGAGCATTTCAGAATCTAAGAAATATCTTCTATTAGACACTTCCAGTTCGGTTAGATTTTAGTTGAGCCGTTAGATTGGGAACATATAGATAATATAGAGTGAATCCAAGGCTATACATAGAGGTGCAAAGATCACCAAAAACGGGGGGAAGATCAGATACTTAGAGAGATTTTTTTGAGAGAATTATTGTCAAGAGTTTTAGATTTTCTAGAGCTATGATTAGGAATGTCATTTGCCTTTGTTTTATTTTCTTAAGTTGTAAAGTTTATGTAACTATGCATGTTTTTGTGCCTCTTATGTGACTAGAGAATTAATAAGAAGACTGAATCATGTGCCTTTGTTTGATATTTTTTGTGTCATTGCAAAAGTAGTCTAAACTATGTTGTCAAGAGTTTTAGACTTTCTAGAGCTGTGATTAGGAATGTCATTTGCCTTTGTTCTATTTTCTTAAGTTGGAAATTTTATGTAATTGTGTGTGTTTCTGTGTCTCTTATGTGACTAGAGAATTCAAATAAGAAGATTCAACCCTGTGCCTTTGTTGATATTTTATGTATCACTGCAAAAGTAGTCTATGCTGTGAGCCTCTATTTCTATTGTTTCTATCTTTTACATTGATCATGCCTTATTTTCTCTTAAATTTAATTGAATCATATAGTCTCACTATGCTCAATATTAAGGTCTAATTACATTCAAGCGCATCGGCATAGTTAGATTTTCTTTCTTAAATTTGTGTTTTTGTTAAAATTCCTATCCCTTTTCCCAGTATACACTTGATATAAAGAAGAGACCAGCTTCTTAAAAATCTGGAGGTTTTTCAAGTCACAAGTCCCACATCTCAAAACTTCCCATTGTTGGTGTTATAATCAAAGCACAATTTTAACCATCAACAGTAACTATATGTACATAGGTAGAAACATGATTTTTCTCACTATTTTGTGTGTTATGCAAGCTAAATGATGAATTAAGAGATGAAAAAAAGTTTGGGTATAATATTTAATATTAATATAACTCAAAATATTAACTTCATGTCATTAATAAAATTGTAAGTTCTTAAATTAGGTCCTTACCTTCAGCCAGTCGAAACTGGCCTAATGCACAAGCTAAGGAAAAGAGAGAAATTCTTTAAGTGAAGTAATTTTAAAGTACACCTTATATTTACAAGGCCATGTAGGGCCTTTAAAATTTTCATTAACTCCCTCCCATGTATTTTCATGGACAAATAATTACAATTTGGAAGTTAAGTCTTAAGGGTGCATGAAAGGGCAATTTTTAGGACAACAGATGATGATGGCTCTCTACTAGTTGTTTTTAGAAAACTAGACATGCATCCAATAAATATAGAGGAAATCATGATATCCTATGTTTAAATCCAAATTATTTTACCTATCCTATATTATTTATAAGACATTCAAATAGGCTTAATCATGAAGATAGTTTTTTTGTGCAAAGAGAGGCGTTTTGTGCCATTTTGCCTAACTTTGATGATGTATATTGACACTTGTTGCTCCTAAAATTAAATGGTTTGAACCATATCCTATTTACATCCATATATAGCTTAAATTATTATCTTGACACATGTCCAAGTGACCCTTGAACTTATTTCTTTTTCTCTTTCTCAAACTCTATAGGAGTTGGCCATTTTGGCATTGTATATATGCTACACCAGAGTATGGAGAAGCCCTACTCAATTTTACACCTTATGATCAATAAAATGAATAATTTTTTACCTCTCTAATTATTTTTCATAGTGTGCTCTATTTTAATTTTGAATTTTCTTAGTGAAGACTATGGATTCCTTAGCATCATACTTCATTCTTTCACCTATTTGTAGCCTCTTATCGTACGGCATGTGAAGTGTTCTAGAATGTGTTCATGGTTGAAGTGAGTAATATTTTCATTATATTCATTAAATACCTTTCATTTATTCCTCCTAACATTGTATATCATCTAGGACCCCACAATGTAATATTGATGCAAGAAGACATAGATTTGAGAAAAAGTATATTTTAGTTGGTTCTATGATCTCAAGTGTGAAGTGAAAGTGGTTGGAAGTCATAAAACATTTGGTGTATCACCTCTAGTAGAATAGGTTCATTTTAATTTCATTATTAACCCTTTTCAACCCCCCAAGTTAATATTAGTATAGGAATGAGCTTAAATGGTGCATCAAGGGGAGCTAGACCCTAATCTAGAGGCTTATCTCACAAGTTTTATCACCCATAGCAAGTGAGATGTTCCCATTTTCAAACTTGGATTAAAGGCCTATAAAACCTCTTCTCATAGAGTGCATCTAAGTGACAATAGTTTTTGGCATACCTAATGGGATAATTTTTCCAAAGATTTGAAGAATTATTGGTGTGTTCTTTAACCAATCAGCCTTTGGAAGCATTTCAATCAACACCAATGGTGACTCCAAGTTGAATCAGTTGGTCAACCAGCCCTAGTGCATTAAATAATCACATTTGGTATGTATAATCCCATTTTTGAGTAGTATGGACCTTATGTTCCTTTATATGACTTTGATCATACTCATGTTATTCATGGAACCACCTCAAATAGCTCTCCTAATTGTCCTTCTCCTAATCAATCCAAGAGTGTTAGGGAGATAATGTTAGAGTTTGAGAAGAAAATATTGGAGATGGATAGGCTGAATGAGAAAAAAATATATCAACAAAAGATAATTTAAAACAAAGATCATTTGTTTAGGAAAGCTCAAACCATGCAATCCATGAAGGATACATTAGTAAGATGGAGGAGTCAACTCAAGGTAACCATCCTTATATGCCTTTTTCTATCCCAAGACAACCTTCTCCCATACAAAAAAAACCTTCCTCTTGTACACCAAATACTTTATACCAAATAGCACTTTCTCACCAAAATAAAGTGAGCCAACCTCTTATTCCATCAAATGCATCTTCTCCTATACCCAAAATAACTACTCTTTTTGTTAATCCTTTGCACCTAGCAATCCAATACCAAAAGATATTATAACAGCCTTCTATGGACACAAATTATTTCAATTCCTTAGATTACGATCTCTCCTTTAAATAAAGTAATCCTATTTCCTTTGAAAAAAAAAATAATCATCCTCAAGTAACTCCTCATATGCATAAACAAATTCTTCCTAATCTCCCTCAACCTCCTCAAGTCCTCCATTCTAATGTCAAGATTCCAAGTTGGGAAAATGTCTTTCATGAACCAGCTCAAGACATTGAGAAAGATGAAATTATTGACTATCCTCAAGAAGAGAGTTCCAATCCTAAAGTCATGAGTTGGATTGAAATAGTGGAATCATGGGGTAAGAAAGAAGAGAAGAATATTTTTGAAGAGTGTGAAGTGGAAAATGAAGCCAGTCCTTCTCAAATCCCTCCCACCCTTCCTTAAGAAGCTTCTTGTACATCATGGTAGCCCTCATGTACCCCCCATCTCTATGATTATTCCTATGAACTTCAATAAATACTCTTTTAAGAGAATCTAGCTAAACAAATTAAGGAATTGGAGGCAAAGATGAAGTTGCTAAGTCAAGAGGAGATGGAAGGTTTAGACCTAAAAGGAGATACTATGCCTAAACACATCCCATCTATCATTCATCAAGAGATTCTTCAAGATAATTTTGATGTTTATCAAGTGTTGGTCAAGTGGAACATAGATAATCAAGTTATTTTGGCCCAAGTTTTGCCTCTTCTTTCTCATGAAATTTCAAAAGACACTCCCAATTTGATTTTGAGAGTCCTTGTGTTAAACCTCTTGGCTTGGGTGATGAATAATGGTTTCCTTGTGTTGAGGAGCCTATCTTAACAAAGGTAAGTGAAGAGTAATGTGTTAAGTTCATGAATGATCAAGGAGACTACATGAGTGTGGAAGAGGAGGAAATCACCATAGATACCCCTCTTGGTGAACAAAAAGACAATTCACAAACTTTTGAAGAAGGGTGTTTTCCTTTTTCTAAAGAAGAAGAAATGATCATTACTTCCTTTATCACCATGTAAAACACCATAGATGAACATGGAAAAGTTCATAATCAGTCTTTGGATGACTTGTTTGAAGTCATTGGAGTAGGCTATACTCTTCTCCAAGGAGACCATGAGCTACTCAAGCATGAAGAAGGTGGCATGGGGACTCAAGTAATTATGTAAAGGAGAAAAAAAATTCATGTTTATTATTTCATGGGGTTTTTGAATCTAGGAATGATATTTTTGAAGTCATAAATAGGGTATATCATCCTCTATAAGGAGATCATCAGATCGTGAAGGATGGAGAAGGATCATATTGGCCTAAAGTTTCTAGTGAACATGGAATTAATCCTTTTGAAATCATGTATATAAAGAGAATGGGAGTTGATCATGAGAAAGTGAAGGGGCATAAATATGAAACAAGTGATCATGTACAAGAGGAGTTCATTTCCTTAGTCAGATTGTTTGGATTTGCTATGTTCCTAATGAGCATCATGTTAATTAAATTGGGAGACTTTGTGAGAAGCATGGAGGTAGCAATGATAAGAGACACAAGGCTTGTTGACTCATCTAATCATTCATGCCATGAATTAAGAAGAATATAAATCTTCATTTTTGATCTAGGGGAGGTATGTTTATAGTTATTTGTATATAGTACTTTTCTTTTGTCTTTCCTAAGTGCCTTGAGCACATGTGTGTCTTACATATGTTTGTCTTCTTTGTTGTGTGTGTCCTTTTCCTTTATGAGTTGAGGCAATCACTAGTTATCTTGGCCATGGTCAAGTATCATTACTTGTTTCAGTCCCTAGATGAATCCTAAGCACAATGGACTAATAAGGCTACTGGTCTAGTTAGTATAGCAAGCATCCTACCCCCATGAATCACCAAATTATTGACCAAGTTTAACTTTCGAGTCAAACTAGGGAACCTATAGGTAAAAACATAAATTTCAGGGTTTATAGGAGGTTAAAATGGATTTTATAAGGGGTTTAAAATGTCAATTAATGTCATTTAATGTTATACTATGTTTATTTATTAGTCGCTTAGGTTTATTTATCATTTTTTAGTCATTTAGAGGTCTTTTAAAGTACATTTAATGATTTGCACGGGTTTATTTGGAATTGTATAAGTTTAAAGGAGTTTTATAACATGCCATGTGTCTTAAGAGGTCTTTCTCAACTGTCATTAACTAAAAATTGTAGGTTGTTTAGGCAAAAGGTAGTTTTCTTGGCTAAGGAGAGAGAAATGGACACTTGTATGATAGACTTGGGAAGTGTGCCACTTAGATAACATATTGGTGTGACTCCTCACCTTCCCATAGGTCATATACATGTTTTTTTTCATATATTTCATAAAAAAATGGCATCTACAACTCATTTCTCTTCTTTCTCCATTGGCGAGCCAAGAAAGGTCAACTTCAAACACTTAGTACAGAAGGTATAGGTAGAATTGGGAGGATTGATTCTATAGGTTGATTTTAATCTAAATACACTTAATTTTAATAATATTATTTTGTGTTTTGGTTCCTCATCCTTTATTAACCATTAGTTTGACTTCAGGTATCTTTTTGAGAAATTACATTGAAGAGGGGGTCCCTTTTTGAATCTATTTCAACTTTTCTTATTTTGGATTGATGGGATTGTGTGTTTAAAGTGTCTCAACATGATTTTTTATATATTTCCATGATTTTTTTTATATTTTAGATTTCAATTTTTTGATAAATCTTCTTCTAGGCTTGTACATGCTTGCAAACTAACTATTTTACACTTACAACCATCTCAGGTAAACTAAAGGAGACTTTTTGTGGTGAATGGATGCATGGAATTTTGTTTCAAGTGTTTTAATACATGAAAATGTATTTTAGAGTGTTATAACAAGATTTAAACTCATGAAATTCCTAAACAAGTTTTGATTGATTGTGCTTCCCTTCACTATCAGCCTTCATAGTGTTATGCACACCTATAGGTGGTTGGGTAGAATTTTTGAATACCAAGCTAGTAAAATATGATTGTTTCAACCCCCTTGATGAGGAGAAACACTTGAAAAAGTTTTATGAATTATCCCCTAATGCCAATCAAACAATGAGAGCATTGAAGAATAAGTGGAAACCAAAGACTGTACTCAGGCCCCTTTGCCCCAAAATGACCAAACAGAGGTCTTGATGCTTTTTTAAGATAACATATCTTCTCTTGAATGAGCCCTCAAGACACCAAATTTGAGGATATAAAATTTATTTGAATTAAAAATAATTAAGACAAATATTACGATCAAAGTTCAAAAGGAGACTATACTTTGAGAGGTTCAAAAGTACCCATAAAAACACTACCTACAGGCAGTGTTATTTGTAAGGTTTGACAAAAAGTCTCCCATTACCCCAATAGACTAAATCTATATTGTGTCTTCACATAAGGAAGTTATAAGTGTTTTAAAAAACGTTTTGTGGATTAATAAGTTGCATAGGGGAGTGATAGGCACATTGAAGGTCTCAATACTTAACCCTTGTTTGTACAGTATAGTCAATACCTACATCCAACCTCTTTTTTTTGAAAATTTAGAAATAAGTTATGGAATTAGGGTTATTCATGAAGAAAAAAATGTAAAATGGTGACTTAATTTTCAATAATACATAAGTACCTTTCAATATACCTAGTGGTTTAAGTTAGATTAAGATTTGGTTACTAATAGGTTTGATAGGGCAATCACCTACAACCAAGACCACATACAAGCCACAAGTTAAGAACAAGGAGCTTGAGGTAACTTTCATGAGTTAATAGGTATTTAAATGTGATATAAATGTAAAATATGGTTATAAAAACTAATCTACAGGTTAGGATCTTGATTTCTCTTCTCATCAACTCCTCAACCAAGCTCCACACTTAACTACAGGCAGGGTTCAAAGTGACTATCTCAACTAACAATGAGAATATGCTTGATGGTTAAGGATATAAAGAGGCATTCACATAATGGTTAATAGATAAAAATATTTTATGACTAAATAAAGGTTACTATCCATTATGGTAAGTAGGATTCAAACATGGAAACTAATCACCTACCAGCCTCAAAGGGCCACCTATAGTCAAGCAACCTACCAACAGTGGACAGTGGCCTAAAAGAGAAAGGTTCATGGTGAGTAAGCCTTTTAAATGGAAGTTAAAATACTAATAAATTACATCATGGATATAAATATTTTTATTATCATTTTTCAAGGACAAATCATAAGCTAAAGCAATCTATAGTCAAGGCTTAAGGGGTTGTGCAAGTCCTAAATGAGTAAAGTCCTAGTTTTGAGAATGAGAGAATAGTTGGTACAAGAGTTGAGAATAAATTATAAAAATGGTGTAGGATCACCTTTATGAGATTTATAATTTAAAAAAAAAATTATTTTGTTTAAAAAGTATAAACCAAGATAATAGAACATACAACCAAGGTAAAGCAGGGTTCCTCTTTTCTAGGCAATTACAGACCTATTTCATGATTCCAAAGGAAAAAGGGTGTCTTAAGGAGATATAAGGATTTTAATTTGTTTAATTAAATAATTTTTATAATATAAAACCCATAAATATCATAAAAATATCAAATCATCCATTTCTTCTCCTAATACAGTCCATACCCTGCCTACCCTCAAACTATGCTTTTCCCAAAAGTCTACCTTGTAAATTGGTTGAGTTGGATGACCAAATGGAAGATTTAGGTGATAAAATATGGTAAATTTTACCATTATTATTTTTATAAAATTATAAAATTATAATATTTTTATGATATAATAGGGAAAACACTCACTATTTTGTCTCAAAGCAGGGGCAGTTTTGGTGTGTATGGAGGTGCCAATCTTGGGAAAAATGATGAAATAATGAAACATAAGGATATAAAGGATAAATTTATTAATTTATAAGATTTATTGGACATAATTAAACCTATAAAAATAATTTATGGTCTGAAAACATACATGTTTTTCCAGCTAAGGAGGTTTGTAGTCAGGGATGAAGGGAATCCTTAGGCCTAAAAGCCCAACTAAGGGTCATTTGAATTTTTGGAATTTTCAACACCTAAAAATTTGTTATAAAATGTTTTAATAGGAATAAAATATGTTTTATATCCATAATATTTCAAATAAAACCATTGGAGTGTCAAGTTGAGTCTCAAATGCCAAACAGACCTATTGGCAAGGTTTAGGCCTAAAACCAAACAAGGCTAAGTTTCATTTTTGGATCTTGAGGAGATAATAAAATGATGTAAAAATGTTTTTGGGGTTAATATACAGGTTTTTTAAATAAATTAATCATAAGGCGAATTCTTGGTTTTGAGGCTCCCAAACCCTCACCAAATGCACTAAATGACACAAATGGTCAACTTCCATCATTCATATCTTTCATGAACATTTACATGAGATCCTGAGTCATTTTTATAAGTTGTGAAATTTCCTTTAATATACCTCATTTTAATTTATAGATATTTTAAACTTTTTACCTTCATGAACAAACACTAAGAAGGCTTGCCTATTTGAGACCTAGTTGTGAAAATCAACCTAGAAGTACCACTAGATGGAGGAATTTGAACATGAGTGATGAAGATTATTTTTTTGATTCTCTAATATTATCATATACATTGAATTATTTTATATTTAACTATATGGATTGATGTATAAATAATATATTTCTTGCTATTTTATGTATTGCCTAGGCTAAAGTTTGAATTGAGAGATGAAAAAAAGTTTGGGTAAAATATTTAATCTTAATATAACTCAAAATATTCATTTAATTTCATGAATAAAATTAATGTCATAAAGGGACTTTAAAATATTAATTAACTCCATCCCATGTATTTTCATGGAAAATTAATGACAATTTAGAAGTCAAGTGTGAAGGGTGCATGGAAGGGCAATTTTTAGGATAACAGATGATGATGGCTCTCTACCAGTTGTTTTCAAAAGATTAGGCATGCATCCAATACATTGAGAGGATTTTATGAGAGCCTATACTTACATTATAATCATTTTACCTATCCTATATTAGTAACAATACATTCAAATAGGCCTAATCATGAAGACAATTTTTCTGTGCAAAGAGAGGAGTTTTGTGCCATTTTGCCTAATTTTGATGGCTTGGATTGACACTTGTTTCTCCTCACCATAAATGGTTAAAAAAATATCCTCTTTCCACTAATAAATAACTTAAATTATCATATTTACACATGTCCAAGTGACCCTTGGACTTCCTTTTTTCTCTCTTTCTCAAACTCTTTAAGAGTTGGCCATTTTGGCATTATATGTATGCTTGACCAGAGTATGGTGAATCCCTGATCAATTATACACATTATGATCAATAAAATTAATAATTTTTTACCTCTCTCATGAATTTCCATAGTGTACTCTACTTTAATGTTGAATTTACTTAGTGAAGACTATAGATTCATTAACATTGTACTTTGTTCTTTCACCTATTTGCAACCTCTTCTTGTAGGGCATGTGAAGTGTTCTAGGAGATGTTCACGGTTAAAGTGACTATTATTTTAATTATATTCATTAAATACCTTTTGTTTATTCCTCATAACCTTGCATATCATCTAGGATGTCACAATGTAATATTGATTCAAAAAGACGTAGATTTGAGAAAGAGTGTGTTGGTTCCTTGGTCTCAAGTGTGAAGTGAAAGTGGTTGGAAGTCATCAAAAATTTGGTGTATCACCTCCATTATAATAGGTTCATTTTCATGTCATTATTAACCCTTTTTAATCCCCCATTTTGATATTAGTAGAAGCATGAGCTTAAATGGTGCATCAAGAGGAGCTAGCCCCTAATCTGGAGGCTCATCTCATAAGTTTACTCACCCACAACAAGTGAGATGTACTCATTTTTCCACTTGGATTAAAGGCATGGAAAACATCTTATCATAGGTTCCATCCAAATGACAACATTTATTTAACAACCCCACTATTAACCCATATTCTAATAATCCTCCCCTAATACTAATTTAGGGAATGCTCCTACCAACACCAATCCACCTCTTGATATAGCTTTGCTTTTAGCCTAATTCATATAATAAATGAACATTATACAAAATTTTGACACCCATAAAATTATGTATCTTCAACAACATTTGATCAATGTGGCTAACCAACCTTCAATTATTCATCCTCAAGCTAATCCAAATTTCATTCCTCCACCTCTTAAGGATGCCTCAAGAAATGTTATTCTTTAACAAATAATGAATAACAAAATGATTCAAAGAATTCAAAATCAGCCTTTATCCCCCTTTATTTTATCCATTGATATTGGTAACATATCTCTAGCTATTAAATACGATGGGACTAAAGACCCTGCCTCTTTTCTTAAAGCCTTTGGAAACCTTTACAAAGAGTAGATCCAAACTAATACCTCTGCCACAACTAAATTCTTAGTTAAAACTTTTACTAGACATGTATTATAATGGTATAATCAACTTCCCCAACACTTTATTTGGAAACTTGAAGATTTGGTTAATCCTTTAGTTAAAAAGTTTCAACATAATGATCTTCCCAAAAATTATCTTGGCCACTTCATCAATGTTAAGAAATCTCCAATTAAATCAACTCATGACTTTATCAAAAGATGTAAATATTTATCCCATAAACTCGACCATAACATGACTAATGATAAGTTATTCAAACTCTTTATCATAGATTTGACTCCCACTCTCCAATATAAGGTTCAAACCTTTGCTCCCTAAACACTTAATGAAGTTCTTGATCAAGTTAAACATTAAGACTTTCTCATGAAGTAATTTAAAACTAATACTAAAGTTCTTAAAGGATATTTCCAAACATCTAATGTTATCACTAGTAATACTCTGCAAACGAAACTAGGAGTTTTCAAAACTAGTATTTCTTTACCTTCTCATACACTTTTTTTAATTCATCAAATGAAACAATTTTTACTATCCTCAAAGCCTTTCATTTATCCAAATTATCCTTGTAAGTGCTATGATCCCAATATATTTTGTTGGTTCCATGCCAACATTGGGAATTCTCATAAATCTTGTAGAGGTCTCACTAAATTTGTTGTCTCTTATGTTCTTGGTGATTTATTCAGCCATGAAGTTATGAATAATCTTTGACATCAAGAGCACATTGTTGCCTCTCAAAAATGACAAACTTATAAAGCATCTATCTTTAACAACCAAAAATCCTCTTCAAATAATAAATCAAATTCTAAGGTTATTTATGACATTGAAACTAATTATGACCAATACTTTAACAATTTTCAATATGTCAACATTGATAAGGTCAACTATCATCACAAACCAACTCACAAAGATCCCATTACCAAGCCTAAAAATCCATATTTATACTAATAATTACTTAAAGATACCAACACCACCACCACAAATCCTAATTTGGAAGTAAATGAGGAATAACGTCTTCCTTGTGATCCTCTAACCACATCTATTGCTCTAAAATTTAATCTCCCTCCTAAACATTGTGCTAGTTCTTCTAAATCTCATTGGAACATTCTTGAATAATTTAACTCTATGCCTTGTAATATTTTGCTTATGGATTTAGTTCATACTTCACCCTATAATCATGAATTCTATATGCAACAAATTCAATAAATTTAAGATCTTTCTTCCATAGATGAAGAACCACCTTCTATCGAATCTCAACCTCCCAACATAAATACCATTAAAACTATGTGTCCTTATTCCAAACCCTCTATTGAATTCCTTGAAGAGGACATAATCAATGATGAAATTCTCTTTCATGTTGATGATCCACCACTCTTTATCAAAGTATCCATTAATACCACTCTTATTCAAAAAGTTCTATTTGATGAAGGTTATGGTGTTAATGTCACATCTTTATGGATTATAAAACAACTTGGTTATAATAAGGATCATCTCAACCAAAATCATCTTACTTGTCATGGTTTTTATAAGACTAATCAAAATCCACTTGGTTTTATTTGTATTTCATTAACCATTAGACCTAAAATAATTTGAACCAAGATTATGGTCCTTGATCTTCCTTTATCTTATAACATAATCTTTGGTCATCCATAGACTCATCAAATGAGGGCCATTGTTTCTTCTACTAATTAATGTATTAAATTATTAAACAAGGGAAAATTATATAATCATGAATTTGATCCTAACCCATGGAGCATTCATCTTCCCAATCCTAAATCACAATATCATATTCTTACCATTCCTAAAATCAATAGTCCTCTTTTACTCAAGTTCATAAACATGAATCTTGATTTACAAATTACTCTTGCATATTTTGATGATGATGAGCCCAAAGATTTGTAACATAATTTAAACATCACCAAGTTACCTCGCTACATTTCATAATGGATTCCTCCTTGTCTCTTAACAAGAGACCATATTGTTCCTCTCATGGATGATATTACCTATTTTACCCCTCCATGCAATCTCAGGATCTTTCTCTACTAGAAGATGCCTTCACATGAAATGTTTTTAGAGTGGCCAAATTATTCCAAGATCCTTTAATCATATCTCCTCGTACATTTATTAATATTGGGATTTCAACCTCTAAAACTCCCCCTGATTCTCAAGCATGTATAATTTGTTTATTTCTCTCAATTTTAGCTTATTTTCTAGTTAAAGAAGTAAGAAACTAAATACAGGTATGGTGTAAGAACATATTTGTTTGTACACACATGATCTAGATGATTGTGAATATATCCTATTTGTCTTAGGAATAATGACCTATAGATAAGAAATAACTAATGCAAAGGGGTTGTTATATGGATCACAAGGTGGATTACCTAGTGTAAGCTAGTCAAAGAAGTGTAATATTACTAGGAGGATATTAATCAAATCTCTTAAAATAGTTAAGTTGAAATAAATAAAGATGAATTAATTACATCAAATGATATAAAATAATGAAAGAGACTTTAAGAATAAATAAATGTTTGATAAAGGAAATAGACTAATTATAGCAAAAAGTAGGTTAATACTAAGACTAAATAGGTCAGGTTAGGTTTAAAAAATAGGTGGGGTCTCTATGAATAGGTAAAAAGATAGAAAGTGGAATTTGGTTGAGGTTAAGTAAGTGTAAATAGATTTATATTGTTTCATACTATATTGACCATCGATGATTTGGATGACCATCGGTGGTTAAGGTGACCATTACTTGTTAGGTGACCATCGGTAGTTGAAGGTGACTGTTGGTAGTTAGGGTGACCATTAATGGTTACTATGGGTTTTGAGGGTATTAAAATAAGGGATTAAAAATGGGTTAATAAGTGAGAAGATATGTAGTTAAGGTTAGGGGGTTAGATGATATTATGTAGAAGGGTCTGATTTAAATAGAGATGTCAAAAACCAAATAAACAAAACTTGAAATAGGAAATACACCTAGTTTATTGTTTGATGGCTAATGGTAGACTACGAATCAATTATAGTAGATTAATAGTACTTTTCTTGAAGAATAATTTTTTTAGATGTTTAGGTATCTATTGTAGCTATTGATTTTTTAAAGGGAAGACTTGAAAAGAAGTTCTTGATGCTAAAATATCTTGATGACTACTAGTTGATAGCTTGATTACTAAAATCTTGGTTCTCTAGATGAATGGATGATGGATCCTTTTTTCACCTCTTGATTCTCTCTTTTATAGGAAAAAGCTATGGAGGTGTAGGTTCTATAAGAGGTGAAACTTATTACATAAATTTAATTCTTGATGCATTAGCTTGGTGTATGAAGTAAATTATGATGTGTTTGGGTTTGCACATAGACTGAGTTTGAGTGTTCAAGTGATAGGGAGTTGACCATCGATGGTTAGGGTAATCATCGATGGTCATGATGACCATTAGTGGTCAATTATCTAAGGTCAAGTGTAGTGAAAAGGTAGGTTATTGAGTTGGTTAGCTAGTTAGCTAACTTGACTTAGGCTCGTGGTCAGAGTTTGGGTAATGGTATGATCTAGGGGTGTTTCAACATCAAGAACCATCATGTGTAGTTTTTTGTTGTCTAAATTTGACCCCTTTTTATTATGTAGTTTGTTTCAAAAAGTTTTAAAACAAAAAATGGATTGTATGTTGAAGGTTTAGTTATCCTAAAAATGGGAAGAGGTGTTCCCCCTCAAACTAGGAGTTGATGAGGTGAAACTAAATTGAGTTTGCATTTGACAAGTTGTTATGGTAAGTCACAAGTTTGGTGATAAAAGGGTTGGGTATTTAAAGTGAAAACATGTGCATATAATGTGACTAAGTGTGATAGTTGAGATCACACATAGACTGTGTTACCATAGTTGGTAAAAAAAGGTTGGTTCTATAAAGATAGGTGATGGGGTAATTGGGCCACAACGTTAAGCAAAGATGATCAAGTTATTCCTATCAAGTCTCCTAGACAAGGTTGGTGGTTTTTTAGGTATCCAAGGTAGAAAGTGCTCCCATGTAAAACATAAATGGTCTAGTGTGCACTAGGTGGTGAAAATTCAAATGTTTAACATGGCAATGTTGGTCGGTGTGGTCAAATAGACTAAGGTAAGGTCAGCATAAAATATGTTATAGGTTGAGATAAAAATGGCCAACATCAAGGTGGATATTTTTGGTAGGGTAGGTGGAGAAGGAAATATCCAAAGGTGGGCACTAAGGTGAGTGTGCTAAAATTTTGAAAAAGTTGACATCCTGACTCTTAAAGGTCAAGGGTCTCGAATATGATCATTGATGGTCACCCTGAACTTCGATGACTAGGGATAAAAACCTAAAATTATAGAGGTTTAAAAAGTGAAAAAATGTTGTCATTTTCACTCACTTATTTTTTGACTCTTGACTCCCATACATACCTATATCCTTAGCATTATATATCAGAGTGATAATGAGGTGGTTATTGATTGCTTGAGTGTGAGATTTATTTGGAGTTTGACTAGAGTGTTAGACTAAGGATGCATGGTGGACAAGGGCACAATTAGGTAGCAGGACCTAGGATTCCTCCTTTATGATGGTTAAGTAATGAGGTAGGGGATACATTAATTTGGTAGAATAGAACATTAATTTGGTAGAATAGTACATTAATTTGGTAGAATAGATTGATTTGGTCATTTTGGTTAAATTTTATTTATTTGTGATTGGTTTGGTAGATGGTTTGGGTTTGCCATAGGCATTTATGTTATAGGTTTTTTTTTTTTTTTTTAATTTTTATGTAATAATGAATTTTGAAGGGTAGGATAGATTGAGGGAGGATATTATAACTATTAGGTAGGTGTATTTTAAGTTAGGATGAGTTTTGGGTATTTTTGTGGGTAGGTTAGGACTAGAGTTTTACTCCAAAAGTCACACACAATGATCATTGATAGTCATACCTAACCATCAGTGATCATAAATGACCATCGATGGTCAATAACCATCAACCAAATAGGGGCCTAACCATTGACAGTCAGAGTGACCATCAGTGGTTGATCAAATGGCTAAGTTTTTTGGATGAAAGCAATTGATGAGTGTAAAATGTTTTAGCATTAAAAATATAAAGGTAGCTTGGGTTTAGGGTAGGTTAAAATAAAAGATACATTATTTGTATAGATAAAATAGGTGAAACTATGTAGGTGAAGTGGGGTAAAAGGATGTCGTCCACGGGTAAAGTAGTTTATAAAAAATTATGTGTGTTTACTATATTGAATTATGTGTGAATATAGGAATTTGACTCAAGAGAGGATGGTTAGTATGGTGTTAGTTCCAAAATGAAAAAAAATGAAAGAAACACACTAACTAGAATAAGATCTATAGGCCTAGACACTAGGGAGAGATTAGTTAATAAAAATGAATAAAACACATAACTAAAATGTAAAATAAACCTTATTTTACCTTCCTTGGGTGATATAAAATGATTTTTTTAGTGGTTTACTTGGCTTGTGTTCATGAAGTCCTTGGTAATGGAAGCTTGGATACCTCCATCTCTCCTTGACACCTTTGGCTTGTGGATTGGTATGGCTTGGAATCAATTTGGCATGGTAACACTAGTTTTAACAAATTTTGGAATCAACTTTGCATTATAACTTTTCATAATCATGATGTATGGTTGAAGATTAATTCAATCTTTGGAATTAAGTTTATAACTATCCTTATCATGACATTAGAAGAAGGGGAAATTAAGAGGCATGGAGGGCATCATGGAGGGCATTGATGAGGTATGAAGGGCATGAATCTTGATATTTATGGCATTTATGGCCTAAGGATGTCCTAAAGAAATGAGGTCACCTAATGATGTAGATATTTAATATCCATTTCCAAAAATAAGTTTTCAATAAGTTTCTATTGAATTCTTAATTAGGCCTTGATTTGGTTTAACAAGCTCTTAAGCATGATTAAGCACTTTATGCACATATTACTCAAATTGATCAGAATGCCTTATTATTGGTCCAAAATTTGATTGGATTAGAATTGGGAGTCCATGTTAGATGAATTAGATCTATTATCCCATTTAGGATGTTACCAACATCAAATAACAAAGGCACATATCTTGTGCAAAATATTTGATAGGAAAGATCAATCTAGAGCACCCAAATGCAAAATTAGCATTTTGACTTGAAATGATTTAATCAAATTTAGCTAGCCCATAAATTGCTTTTCCTAATTTAGGGATACCCTAGCCAAAATCATCACTTGAATATGTTAGTTTTAACTCATTTAATGTATTTTAGTGTTTTTAGGCCAAATTGTGTATTTTGGGGAGAAATTGGTCAAAAGCCTGGTTAGAAGTTATCGATGGCCAATTTTAGGTGTCTATAGTTTGCCCCTATTTGGGAAGATGTTGAAAACTATAGGAAAAACAATGTCTTCTCAAATAATAAGAGACGGTTTGTATGCCACGAAGAAGATGATGATTAAAGGACAAAGCTCCAAATGGTTTTGAGAAGCCTATGATGATGCCCCCTTGAGGGAGTGGCTACCACATTTATTGATGGATAGTCCCTCAAAAAGAAGTAAAGAGAAAGGTGGAATCAACCCATGGTTGAGATTAATCCAAATGAGAAAATGCTTACATGTATTGATTCAAAAAGATTACTAATTTGCCCATAGGTGGTTATAATCATTAAGTAGACCTAAATTGGCTAAAACTAATGGTGCCTCAGTTAGGCATGATTAGCAAGCATAAATTAAGGATATAACTTAGAATACAGATTAAAGAGGAGTGGGTGAAAAGTGATGAAAGAGATGGATAGAAGAATAAGATTGATCATTATAAAAGATTTAGTTATACCTTTTAATGAGGATATGCTCATCCTTAATAGCAACAATAAAACTAAAATGGCCAAATGAGTTATATTGATCAAGGTAGGTGGGAGGATTTTACAAGGTGCTTGTTGTTTCGAAAATTGGATTAGTCCATTTTTGGAAACAACCCCCTACGAAACTTGTCTGTTTCATCTTTTGTCTCTCTAAGTCTGTTTCTCGAGACAGATTTTGAATTCTTTCTCGTCTTGGCCTAGGAACGTGAAAGTGTCCATGATCTCGTTGTGACCAAGGAACCCCTCTCCCAGACTACCTCTTCCAGAGTTGGTCTTTTCTTCTTTTTGTGCATGGGCGGCAAATTTTGCCGCCAATGCATTTTTGACCCTTGAAAAAGTAAGGGCAAAAAAATTTGCTGCCCCTACATTTTTCATGCAGGGGCAGCAAATTTTTTTGCCCTTACCTTTTCAAGGGTCAAAAATGCATTGGCGGCAAAATTTTACGCCCATGCACAAAAGGAAGAAAAGACCAACTTTGGAAGAGGTAGTCTGGGAGAGGGGTTTTGCCGCCCTTACATCTTAACCTACAAGGGTGGTAAATTTTGCCACCTGAGCATGCCTTAGTTTCTATGCATGGCATTTATTACCACACGTAGCAGGTTGTTGGGGTTGATTTTCACCCCATATAAACTGATTTGAGCCTCATTTCTTCTCAATGCCTCCTCCTCTCCTCTTAATTTCTGCATCTGGGTCATTTGACGAGTGATTGGAAGCACATTTTCATAGATTTGAGCTTGTGGTGTGCATGGTTTTCCAAGTCAATTTCATTGTTTACATCTATTTTTCTTTTTCTTCATTCTTAGTTTTTTATGCTTTTTATCATTTTTTAAAGTTATGTTGAAGCTTGACTTCGTGAATGCCCAGAAGGAATACGACAAAGATCTTGAGAGGGTGAAGAAGGTGATGAACTACAAGTGGTTGAAGGCCCTCAAGACCAACCTCTCGAGATGGCCACATAACTTTTTAAGGAGAAATTTCATCGCGGAAGTTGGTGATTTGATCACCCTTCTCAACAGAGTATGGGGCCTCCCATCTTCTTCACAATTCCATTAATGGATGTATCCATTCATCAAGATCATCTTCCAGGGCAAACAAGTCATCTTTTGGGGAGAGCAGATCAGCAATGCTCTCCATGAACAGCTAACCAAGGTGTAAACCTCTTACAAGTTCTACATGACTTCGTACCTTGTATACATAGCTATCGCAATGCAGACTTTTCCAGGCTTAACCACAAAGGGGGATAGAAAGATGAACCTAGTATACTCATATTACCCTCAGCTGACTCTGCAAGGTTCGACCCACCACTTCAAAAGGGTAAATGATGCCTTTTTCACTATATATCTATGCCTCTTCGACCCTCAATTTGAGCACAGGAGAGTATCAGACGAGGCCTAGATAGTGGTCAATGATTATGACGCATGTTCCTTCAATTCCCCACATTTTGCTATCTTTGAGTTGGCTTTTACCAAGGCTACCCCTACATGCTCTTTAGGTTCCCTTCAGATAGATTGGTACTAATAGAACTTTGCCAACAACTGATTATCGTGCATACTAGATAGATGGAGCTAAAGAAACCAGGTTTCAGGTTTCCAATCGAGATTGGTAGGTACTCCATTACAACAGCAGCCAAAGCCAAGGTCATGAAAACCAAAATATAGATGGTCACTCTAAGACCATTCAAGAGATGAAAAAAATTTGACTACAGGGGAGTCAAGGATAAGATCAGAAGGAAAACTTAGTTCCATGAACCAATGATTGAGGATATCTGGGTCGACCTAAGGATGGTCAAGAAAATTAGGAAAATGGACTTCTGTAGGCTAACACTAGAGTAGATCAAATATTTGGGACTTACAGAGATTCCCTCTAGCCTGATCGATGATAAAAATGTTATCAATAGCAAATACCTGGTAGGGAAGATTGTTGGTTACCCTCTTCCTCCAACATAGTGGTCTAAGAAGGAGTAGACTTTTCTGAGAAAGAGATTCAAACCGATATTGGCTAACACCAATGATTGGTTAGTAGCCAAAGGGATCATCTTGAAAGAATTTGTCACAGGATCCCAGGCTGAATGCCAAGCAGAGTTGAAGATGAAGGCTAAAAATAGAACCAAAAACAAAGATGATGTACCTTCTCCTTCTAGGCCTCACAAGCCTAGAATCATCTTTGTATCTAAGAAATCTAAGGCTATTGAAGAGCCTGAAGTGGCAAAAAAAGGAACTGAGGAACAGAGTCCTCAGACATAGGCAACCCAACCAATAGAGATAGATGATCAGCCATCAGGGCAACCAAGCACTACACCTCCACTCTAACCAAAAGAAGCATAACCACTCAAGAGTGCCTCTTCTTCTCCTCCTCAGTCTCTTGTGGTACCTTCTTCTCCTATCTCTCTGATTAGTGTTGCCTCTTCTGGAGTTGCCTCTCCTTTCAGAGTCATATTCAGTGATCCTCAAGGTGCTTCTGGAAGTTCTCCTCACTCTTCTGGGTCCATCCCCAATTTATCATCTCTTTCCTTCAACTTGACATCAAGCCCTGCATTAGAGCCAAAATTAGTGGTTGGTACAATTTCACCAATCACTCCAACTACAACTATTGTCACCACCAGTAGTGTACAAGCCACTGCAGTAACACCAGCAGAGGGAACTATTACCACAACAGGTACTTCTATCCCACCTTGGATGATAGCTTTCACCCCCAAAAGAAAGAAGATGGCCATCTCCCTAGATGAATTTGACTTTGGCAAAATAGTGCTGGTGAAATCTAAAGCTCCTAAGAGGCTAAGAATCCTTTCAAAACTGGTCGAGAAAAAAGGGCAAAATTTTTTGGAGATGGCCAAGCCTCTATATGATGCAACTCTTGAGGGTTTCGAGATGAGCAGCTATTCCATCTCTCGTGTTGAACTTGGCAAAGTTATTCACGAAGATGTGAAAAGTGATCTTTAGGCTGCTATGGACATCATGGTCTATAAATTTGATCGAGAGAAGGAGATGAAGGATTATTACAAGGCCAAGGTAGAGCAGCTAACGACAGTGACAAGAAAGTTCACCCTTCCCCTTGAAGCAGCAACTCCAAAGACCTTCTCTGTGGATGACCCAGTCATTCAAAAAGTAGAGAAGACTTATTTTAAGGGAAAAGACTGGGAGGACTATATTGAAAGGATGCATACTCAAGGAGTTTCTTTGCTATCAGAGGTTGCAGAAAGGATGGGTAAGATGAAGAAGGTAAAAATAGAATTAGATGACTTTGTCTCCCTTATCTCTCAAGAGATCGATAATTCTAAAAAAGATCTTAGCAAATGGAAGGAGATGAAGGATCTGAAGAAAAGCACCTTGATATCCATCGGTGTCATCTCTAGTAAGGACTCCTATGTTGAAATCAAGGAGTCACTGATCTTTAGGATTCAGGTACTCAAAGATCTAATTGATGATCTCAAAGCTTTCAAAAAGGCTAGTGAGAAGAGTGACCTAAGCCTACTGAATAAATTAGAAGAGATGCCAAGCAACCTGACCTCTAAGGACAATCAGTTCCTTTTGATAGAATAAATGATTCAAAGCTTCAAAGAGATGATTCAGAGAGATTTTAAAGAAAAATCCTTCTTAATGTCTTCTGTGGACAATATTCTAGAATGCTCAGTTAACTTTGGAGAATCTAAAATCCAGGTTAACTGGCCACGCTAAAGCCATCATAGCATTGAAGGATGCATTGATTAGAGCCAGAATCATCTCCAAAAACATAGTTGAATTAGACAACATAGGAATTTAGGCATCTATCACTATGTTCGATGCACATATGAAAATATCTGGTAGCAAGAACTGAATCTCTCCCCTTCTTTCTTCTTCTCTCCTTATGCACTTCTATTTTGTGAAAAGTCCATGCAATTTTGAAAAATGTAATTACATGTAAATATTTCAGAAAAATATCTCAAAGTCAAAGATGAGTCATCTTTGACCGAGATATTTTTGTATTTCATAATTTCTGGTTTTTGAAGATTTTCTCCCTATATATAGTGGAGACCTCATTTTGTAAATAATCTTGAAAAAATTAATAGCAAACACTCTACTAAAATTGAAGCAACTTTTGAGACTTTGTGCTCAAATTTGTAAATCATATTTTGTTGAATGAATGAGAAGCAGGTTATTTCAAACTTTGTGTTGAGATTGTCCGTGTTATTTAGGAAATGGTTCTTATGTCTTTTTTCTTAGTAATATCTTATTTATCTAATTTAATAAGTAAAGTGGGTGTGTTTATATTATCTAAGGGCGCTTCTAAAGGTAGAGGATAGACTTTGAGCTTATTTTATCTTTGAGATTCAGTTATCTTTTGTAGTTTCAGGCAGAGACTTTGTGCTTTGTTTTATTCTATGGTTACGTTTGTTTCAAATCAGTGAAAGAAGCTATGAAAGACTTTGTGCTTACGTGAGTGTTCTTGTAGACTTTGTTACCTCAGGTAATCTCCTACTCTCCATTTGATACCATTCCTGAAAGAAGAAGACTGTTGTTAGCTATAGACCAAGATATCCTGCTTTCGTTCTTTGTACATTACCTCTGAAAAAAGAGAGGTAGATGTTATACCACCCCATGTGTTATTTTTTGCTTAATTATATATATGCATATAGTGTGTGAATATTTATAGGGAACCTCTTGTTGATGAAAGGAGAGATTTACTTCATAAAAATCTAGTAAACCCATACTTTTCATGGTGTAAATCTCCTTATGCTGTGGTTGATATACCCATTTTGTCATCAGTTAGTTGATGACAAAATATTCACCCAACAATTTTTTGGTGACTCCACTAGGGACCTCAGATGTGTAGTCTGAAACCTCAAGTTTCAAATCGAAGCAGTCCCTACCCTTATCCATTACATAGTCTGGTGACTCCGTTCCACATCTTACCCATTATCATTATAACCTTACCATCTACCTCTGTTATATTATTTGGTCTACAAAACTAGAGCCGCTAGAAAGAATGTGCATTTTGAAGCCTCAAGCTTCAACTTGAAGCAATTTCAGTCCCTTTTTCATTTTAAAATTTGGAAACTCCATGTTACACTAGAAGCCAAAGAGCTAAGGGTGTTTTTGACCCTGTGTTTGAGTTGGCATAACAAAGTAACTTTGATCTCTTTCCTCCGTCACCTTCTCTCCAACGTTCTAGGAGTTTTCCTCCTAACTTTATCAGGTCACTAACACAAGGTAGAACTTTTTTTCCTATTTTTAATCATGTTCTACCTATAAATACCCCACTAAGGTTTGCTACCCACCATTTAATCATCCTAACATAATGGCTCAAGCCCTGTGGGGTAATTCCTTTGGTCCTCTCAATTTGACTGCACCTTTGCATGAACTACCTCGTAGTTCTAGGAAAAAAATTCTAAGTTTTTTGGTGATGGAAAGGTTCACCCCAACGAACATATTGCTGCCTTCTCCATAGCATGTGGCATGATCAGCATGGAATTCGAAGATGTAGTAGTTAGACTTTTTATGGAAACTTTGTAAGGAGCTGCCACGGATTGGTTCTATCACCTGCAGGCTGGGTCAGTAACATACTGGGATATGCTTAAGTCCAAATTTGAAGCTAGGTTTAAACTTGTTGAAGATGCACATGCTTTATTGGCTTAGCTAACACAGTTAAAGAAAGAATCCCAAGAACCCATTAGGGATTTCATAGCTAAATTCAATAAGTTGAGAAATCGGATTCCAACTATGACTCAGCCCAAGGCAAGTGCTTTTTCATCAATTCACAGCTTCTCGAAGTAAGTTTTCTGTTGAGGTGAGCTGGTCCTATGAATCTAGCCTTAGCTCAAAGTTTGGCTACTGAGATTGAGGATGATCTTATCCTGGCAGGTAAGATCAAAAAAGACTCTAGTAAAAATAAATTTCCTTCATCTGCTGAAAGTTCTTCAGGTACTATAGATCCTATGGTGCAAAAATTGATGAATGAACTGATAGCTTTAAAGAGGCAAATAGCCCAAGGTACATCTACTCCTACCTATCGAGATGTACCTAGGAGAACATTCCAAAATCAGCCATATCAGGGTAATGCTACCCGAAACCAAGGGCAATCCAATCACCTACCTCCCCCTCCAGAAGATTAGCCATTGAAGCAACACCTATCAATTCAGTAGTTGATTACCTAGAGACTAAGCATGATAACTCATTCCAACCTTAGTTAGATCAACAAGAAGATGTTAATCTCTTCGATGAGCAGGAAGAGGAATTAGCTAGTGACTCTAATATCAGTTTCCTAGATTACCAAGATGAAGATAGAAGTAAAGAGGAGGGTTTGGATGGATCTTACGCTATTTTCACCAGATCTCAAAATTAGTCAGCTTCATAGACTGACAAAGGAAAGGTAGATGAAGAGCCCCAGCCAACAGTTTCCATTGCCAAATGCGGGACTCTATTGCCTCCACTATCAAAAGATCAGGTAACCCATAAAATGGTAAGTACTCCCAATCACTCGATATCTTCCACTTCTGTTACTTAGACCAGTGCCACACCTATGAAAGTCCCTGATTGTGGATTCTCTTCCTGTATTGCAAGTTCTTTTCAATTATTTGATATAATTGCTCATGCTAGAAAAACTAAAATTTAAATGATAGAGGTTGAATATTTGAGATCTAACCTAGAAAAGTTTGATAGGTTAGCAGAATATGTAAAAAGTAAAGCTGTCCCTGTAAGACAAGATTCTCTGAAAGTTATTCATGACCCCTCTAAAGATAAATTGGCTCAAAATAATCTTGTTGTGACTCCTCCTGTCGCCTCCAGAAAATAGAACCTTTATATGTTTCCCTACTTATGAATGGTTATAAACTGAGTAATTGTATTATAGACTCTGGAGCTTTAGATAATGTCATGCCCACAAAAGTGGTAGATTCTCTTAGCCTGACTTTGACCGAAACATTTGGGAGGTGTTTCTCCATGGAAAACAAGCAAGTCCCTCTCTTTGGTCAGATAAAAGATGCTCAATATGCCTTCACGATTTTTCCAGAAAAGCGAATAAAAATGACAATTTTAGTGGCTGATGTTCCAGCATCTTATGGCATCCTGCTTTGGCAAAATTTTTGCAAAGATGTTGGAGGTGAGCTAAGTATGGACTTGTCAGAAGCAAAGATTCCAGTTCAAGGTGTCATGAAGAAGTTGCTTCATGAAAAAGAAGCAAGGTATGTAGTTACCCGATCATCGGCACCAAAAGCTCAAATTTTATTTGAGTCCTCAGGAATGGGCAACTACTTCCTATCTACGGATGGAACCCATGAGACATCTAATGAAACCCCTCTGAGTAATGACTTGAGATTGTGTTCAGCTGATACAGCTAAAAATTTGACAAATCAAGATGAACACATGGAAGAGCCTCTTCCCCCAAACAGAGGAGTTTTCAAAGAAAAAATAGCACCCAACGAGGTATGGACCTTAGAATTTGACGGCAGCTGCTCCTCTACTTGTTCGGGAGTTAGGTTTGTGATGGTATCTCCTCAGGGAGATATTAATCCTTTGTCCTACAAATTGTAGTTCAATAATACCAACAACACGGTTGAGTATGAATCCCTATTGCTCAGACTACAGGCTATCAGGAAAAGGGGCATTAGACAACTACATGCTAAAGGGGATGCTGAGTTGATAGTCTGCTAGGTGAAGAACCTCTACCAAACTAAAGATGAAGGGTTGCACCACTATCATAATTTGGTCTAGGATTAGATTGAAAATTTTGACGCTTTCAACATCTCTGTCATTCCAAGGGAATTCAATGATCGGGTAGATGCATTGGCTGTCTCTACCACCCTTTTAGTCCCTCACCTAGACTTTAAGGGAGATAGGTACACTATTGAACTAATTTTTCAGCCAAGTATACCAGATAATGCCAGCCACTGGTGAGTATTTAACAATGATGATCAAATCAACGCTTTCTTAGAGAAAAAAGACAGTTTTAAACAATTGCATTTTGAAGGTAGTGAACCTTGAGAATGTGAAGTAACTCCTGAGACCAATACAGATGCAGGTGAGGACTTCCTATAGCTTAAAGGGAATAAGATTCCAAAAAGCTTGTTGTCCCTAGAGAAATTGTTTGATAACCATGGCAGGTTTATTAAGCAATAGCGAATGGATTCAAAATCCTCTCAAGACTTTGATCAAGTAAACTTGGGAACCAAGCGCGATCCTAAAATGGTAAATATTGGGAAATGTTTCACTCTCGAGGAAAGATTTGAGCTTGCTAGTCTACTCCACAAATATATGGATGTATTGGCCTATTCCTATGATGATCTGAAATCACTCAGGCCAAATGACATCCATCATGACATCTCCTTGAAAGTCAACTATGTACCTTACAAGCAGAAATCTAGGCAATATAATCCAAAAATCTCAGGTACTATTTTAGCTGAGATATAAAAGATGTTGAATGCTTGGATAATTTTTACAATCCATCACTCAACATGGATTGCCAACATAGTACCTGTGCAAAAAAGAATTTTGAAATTTGAATCTATGTGGATTTCAAAAACTTAAATCAGTTATCTTTAAAAGATAACTACCCTCTTCCCCTCATGGATCAAGTCCTACAAATGGTAACAGGTTCAGAAATGTTATCAATGCTAGATGGTTTTTTGGGGTACAATCAAGTCGAAGTTGGAAAAGAAGATCAACACAAGCCAGTGTTCACCATGCCTTGGGGCACGTTCGCTTACCGAAGAATGCCTTTTGGTCTAACAAATGCAGGTGCCACTTTTCAAAGGGTGATGGATCTTGCTTTTAAAGATGAGATGGGAAAATTCATTATAGTATACCTAGACGATCTGACAGTGTTTTCAAAACATCATTTTAAGCATGTTCACCATTTGCAAAAGATACTGGAACGCTGTCATCAAAATGGTATCTCTTTAAACCCAAAGAAATCTATCTTTAGAGTAACTAAAGGGAAACTTCTCAGACACATCGTGTCTTGAGAAGGTATTAGAATTGATTCAAAAAGAGTCAACTCCATCCAAGAACTTACTCTACCTACCAGGAAGACCATAGTTCACTCTTTCTTTGGGAAGGTGAATTTCCTTCGAAGTTTTATTCCTGAGTTTGCTGAGAAAACCCATCATATTGTCAACATGATGAAGGGCAATGCTACATTTAGGTGGACTGTTGAGGGTGAATCAACATTCAAAGAGATTAAGGAAGCAATCACCTATGCACCGGTCTTGGTCTACCTAGATTACACTAAAAGTTTCAAAATATATAGTTATGCCTCCAAACATACACTATCGGCTATTCTAGTCCAGAAAAATCTAGAAGGTGCAGAATCTCTAATTTCATTCATGAGTTGTCCACTCAAGGATCATGAGCTAAAAAATACTCCCTTATGGAGAAGCATGCATATGCTATGGTCAAAGTAGTTAAGCATTTTATGTTTTATATCCTGAACTCTCACACCGAAGTTTTCATACCAAGCACTATAGTAAAATCCATTTTGACTCAACAGGAGTTCAGTACGAAGAGAGGTAACTGGATTGCCAAAACTTAGGAGTTTGATCTAGACATCAAACCAACCAAGCTCATACGAGAAAAGGGTCTTTGCTAGTTGATTTCCAACAACATTCCAGGTGAAGCAGAAAGTGAACAAGTAGAGATCGAAAGCATACCTACGGTCCTCTTTGTTGCCACTACTGATAAGTGGTATTCTGACATTGCTCATTTTTTGACATATGGCGAGTGTCCTACTCATCTTTCTTTTAAAGAGAAATAGAATGTTAAATTGAAAGAATTTGGGTATGTTCTGTGGGACAATGGTCTTTACAAGAGAAACCTAGACGGGGCATTTCTTCGTTGCATTGACAAAGCTCAACAAGAAAGACTCTTAGAATCTTTTCACAATCTAGCCTATGGGGGATATTTTTCTATACCAGTGATGGCACATAAAATTCTATGAGCAAGATATTATTGGCCCACGTTGTTCCAAGATGCCTAAAAATGGGTACGTAGGTGTGAATTGTGTCAGCAATTCGTTGAAAAGCCTAAGCTACATGCTTTGCCTCTCAAGTCAGTAGTGATCAAGGAGCCATTTCAACAGTGGGGTATTGACTTCATTGGGGTAGTCAACCCATTTTCAAGTGCCAGACATGATTATGTCCTCATGGCAACATATTATTTTACTAAGTGGGTGGAGGCCATCCAACAAAGCATGCTACGTCTGAAGTGGTATGCAACTTTCTCAAATAAAATATCATCTCCAGATTTGGGGTTCCACTAAAGATCATAACAGATAATGTGGCTTGATTTTCATCACATGAAATTAATCAATTTTTTTTATTATGGGATTAACTTATCCCATACTTTAGATTATTTCCCTCAAGAAAATGGCCAAGCAGAATCAAGTAATAAGAACCTGGTCACTATTATCAGAAAGTTAGTGGACAACAATCAGAGAACGTGGCACAAAGCATTGTATGATGCTATATGGGTGGATAGAATAACACCAAAAAGGGCTATAGGTATGTCCCCTTTCCAACTTTTTTATGGGTTAAATGCTGAAATTCCCATCACCCTTGAACTGCCAGCGCTTAGGTTAACTAAAGCAATTGAAGACTCAACCTTCAAAAACTTGGTCGATAAAAGAATCATGTACCTAAGCGAGCTGAATGAACATCGAGTTATGGTAGTAGATCAGATTAAGGAACATCAGAACTGGGTGAAGGCACTCTATGATAAGAAAGCTAAAGTTTGCAAATTTCAAGTCAGAGATCAAGTCTTGTTGTGGGACAAGAGGCGAGAACCAAAAGGGATGCATGGCAAATTTGACTCCCTATAGAGAGGCCCGTTCACTATTCGACAACTCTATGGTGAGGCCAACTTCTTGCTAGAATACCAAGATGGAACACCATTTGCACTACCTCACAGTGGATAGCATTTAAAGTTGTTCAATCCTTGAGACTTGGAGAAGTCCATTTGTATATATGTGCATTTCTTTATGATTTGTCTATTTTTCTTTTGTTTTTAGCCTGACTTCGTAGCCCAATGGCTTGGATGAAGGCACTTAGAGAATGGTTTCTACTCCCGCTAATCAATTTAACTGATGAAAGTTTCCTAATAGGAGCCAGCTATTATTTCCAAAATTAGATTAGCCCATTTTTGGAAACAACCCCCAATGAAACTTGTCTGTTTCATCTTTTGTCTCTCTAAGTCCATTTTTTGAGACAGATTTTGAATTCATTCTCATCTTGGCCTAGGAAAATGAAAGTGTCCATGATCTCATTCTGACCAAGGAACCCCTCTCCCAGACTACCTCTTCCAGAGTTGGTCTTTTCTTCCTTTTGTGCATGGGCGGCAAATTTTGCCTCCAGTGCATTTTTGACCCTTGGAAAAGTAAGGGCAGCAAAATTTGCCACCCCTACATTTTTCATGCAAGGGCAAAAAATTTTGCTGCCCTTACATCTTAACCTGCAAGGGCAGCAAAATTTGCCACTCTTACATTCAAACCCACTAAGACATGCAAGGGTGACAAATTTTGCCACCCGAGCATGCCTCAGTTTCTGTGCATGACATTTATTGCCACGTGCGGTGGGTTGTTGGGGTCGATTTTCACCTCATATAAACCAATTTGAGCCTCATTTCTTCTCATTACCTCCTCCTCTCCCCCTACTTTTTGTGTCTAGGTCATTTGCTGAGTGATTGGAAGTGCATTTTCCTAGATTTAAGCTTGTGGCATGCACAGTTTTCTAGGTAAGTTTTGTTGTTTACATCTATTTTGCTTTTTCTTCATTCTTCCTTGGTTTTTATGTTTTTTATCATTTTTTAAAGTTATGTTGAAGCTTCCTACCTGAAGGGATGGCTAAAAATGCCGTCCCTTTCTAAACCCACATTTTAGCCCTAAGGGTGGTGATTTCACCACACGTATGTCTTCCCCTGGGCAACCCTTCCTTATAGGGGTGGTGATTTTTGATGCCCCTATATATCCTCCAAACTTGTAAGGGTAGTAAAATTTACCACCCCTACTTTTTGGTTTGCCTTCCCTGCAAGGGTGATGAAATTTGTCACCCGTGCAGGCCTTCCCTATAAAGGCAATGAAATTTGTCGCCCTTGTAAACCTTCCTTGCAAGGGTGGTGAAATTTGCCACCCATGTAGGCCTTCCTTGCAAGGGTAACAATTTTTGCTAGCCTTACTTCTTCCTCCTCCAGCCTGCAAAGGCAGCAAAATTTGTAGCCTATGTAGGCCATCTGTGCATGACCGATAAATTTCACCACCCTTGCACTCTTTTATTCCAGCATGTAGGGATGGTGAAATTCCCTGCCCATGTAAACCTCCATCAAATTTTCCTAACTCTGAAAAAAAATTGCATTGACTTTTTCTCATCCTTTCTTCCTCATTTTCTGGTTTTTTCTTTCACCTAGCCTTTTTAAGTGACCTCTATTGACCATGATCGCTTAAAATTATGCTTTCCCTTTTCATCCACTCTCCTCTAATCTAGCAATCATGTCTGTAGTACCTTTAGAGAGCTCTTATTCATTGGCACCTATTCAGCCAAAACCAGTTCCCATGTCTAAAGTGTCTCTAAAAAAGGCTAAAACCATGAAGTATAAATATCAGGGTGTCTTCTCGCTCACATCGATCTCCTCAAATATCGATGACATTTGGGATACCAAGATCAGCCATGTGGACATGGCTGAATTCCTAACACGAATAAAGGTGATGAATCCAAGCACCAGGATGAAGAGGATCATCGAAAGTAACATCCACCTAGTGGTCACCTTTCCAGTAGTAGTACATCACACTGAGTTTGTTCTCCAATGTGCTCACTTTTATGACAAAGAGACCAGGTTAGTCTCAAATGCTAGTGGTAACATGGTGATTCGGCTCAATCCCAAATTTATCAATAAATTTTTCATGTGCCCTCCAGCCACTGAAGTAACCAAGATTGACTTCATGAACACCAAGAAAGAATACGACAAAGATCCTGAGAGGATGAAGAAGGTGATGAACTACAAGTGGTTGAAGGCCCTCAAGACCAACCTCTTGAGATGGCCACAGAACTTTTCGAGGAGCAATTTCATCGAGGAAGTTGGTGATTTGATCACCTTTCTCAACAGAGTACGGGGCCTCCCATCTTCTTCACAATTCCATGAATGGATGTATCCATTCATCAAGATCATCTTCAAGGGAAAACAAGTCATCTTTTAGGGAGAGCAAATCAGCAATGTTCTCTATGAACAGCTAACCAAGGTGTAGACCTCTTACAAGTTCTACATGACTTCATACCTTGTGTACATAGCTACCATAATGCAGACTTTTCTAGGCTTAACCACAGAGGGGGATAGAAAGATGACCCTAGTATACTCATATTACTCTTAGCTGACTTTGTAAGGTTTGACATACCACTTCAAAAGGGTAAATGATGCCTTTTTGCCATATATTTATGCCTCTTCGACCCTCAGCTTGAGTAGAAGAGAGTATCAGACGAGGCCTGGATAGTGGTCAATGATTACAGCTACATGTTCCTTCAATTACCTACATTCTGCTATCTTTGGGTCAGCTTTTACCAAGGCTACCCCTACATGCTCCCCAAGTTCCCTTCAAATAGATTAGTACTAATGGAACTTTGCTGACAACTGATTATCGTGCATACCAGATAGATGGAGCTGAATAAACTAGGTTTCAGGTTTCCAATTGAGATTGGCAGGTACTCTATTACAATAGTAGCCAAAGCCAAGGTCATGGAAACCAAAATGCGAATGGTCACTCTAAGACCATTCAAGAGACGAGAAAAATTTGACTACAGGGGAGTCAAGGACAAGATCAAAAGGAAAACTCAGTTCCATGAACCAATGATTGAGGATATTTGGGTCAACCTAAGGACGGCCAAGGAAATCTGAAAAATAGACTTTTGCAGGCTAACACTAGAGCAGATCAAATATTTGGGACTTATAGAGATCCCCTCTAGCCTAATCGATGATAAAAATGTTATCAATAACAAATACCTGGGAGGAAAGATTACTGGTTCCCCTCTTCTTCCAACACAGTGGTCTCAAAAAGAGCATACTTCTATGAGAAAGAGATTCAAACCAATATTGATTAACACTAATGACTGGTTAGTAGCCAAAGGGATCATCCTAAAAGAATTTGTCATGGGATTTGAGGTTGAATACCAAGCAGAGTTGAAGAGGAAGGCTGAAAATAGAACCAAAAACAAAGATGATGTACCTTCTCCTTCTAGGCCTCACAAGCCTAGAATCATCTTTGTGTCTAGGAAATCTAAGGCTACTGAAGAGCTTGAAGTGGCAAAAAAAGAATCGAAGAAAAAAGCCCTCAGACACAAGCAACCTAGCCAATAGAGACAAATGATCAACCATTAGGGCAACCAAGCACTACACCTCCACTCTAACCAGAAGAAGCATAGCCACTCAAGAGCACCTCTCCTTCTCCTCCTCAGTCTCCTATGGTACCTTCTTCTCTTATCTCTCTGATCAGTTTTGCCTCTTTTAGAGCCGGCTCTCCTTCCAGAGTCATATTCAATGATCCTCAGGGTGCTTTTGGAAGTTTTCATCGCTCTTCTGGGTCCATCCCTAGTTTATCATCTCCTTCCTTCAACTTGAAGCAAGCCTTGCACTAGAGCTAGAATCAGTGGTTGGTACAATTTTTTTAGTCACTCTAACTACAACTACTATCACCACTAGCAGTGTAGAAGCCACCACAGTAACACCAATAGAGGGAACTATTACCATAGTAGGTATTTCTATCCTGCCTTGGATGATAGCTTTCACCCCTAAAAGAAAGAAGATGGCCATTTCCCTAGATGAATTCGACTTTGGAAAAATAGTGCCAGTGAAAGCTAAAGCTCCTAAGAGGCCAAGAATCCTCTCAAAACTAGTAAAGGAAAAAGGGCAAAATTTTTTGGAGATGGCCAAGCCTCCACAAGACGCAACTCTTGAGGGTTTCGAGATGAGCAGCTATTTCATCTCTCGTGTTGAACTTGGCAAAGTTACTGACAAAAGTGCAAAAAGTGATCTTCAGGCTGCTATGGACATCATGGTCCAAAAATTTGATCAAGAAAAGGAGATGAAGGATTATTACAAGGCCAAGGTAGAGAAGCTAACGAAAGTGATAAGAAAGTTCACCCTTCCCCCTGAAGCAGCAACTCCAGAGGCCTTCTCCGTGGATGACCTAGTCATTCAAAAAGTAGAGAAGACTTATTTGAAGGGAAAAGTTCTGGAGAACTATATTGAAAGGATGCATACTCAAGGAGTTTCTTTGCTATCAAAGGTTGCAAAAAGGATGGGTAAGATGAAGGTGGTAAAAATAGAATTAGATGACTTTGTCTCCCTTATCTCTCAAGAGATCGATAATTCTAAAAAAGATCTTAGCAAATGGAAGGAGATGAAGGATCTAAAGAAAATCACCTTGATATCCATCGGTGTCATCTCTAGTAAGGACTCCTATGTTGAAATCAAAGAGTCACTGATCTTCAGGATTCAGGTACTCAAAGATCTAATTGATGATCTCAAAAGCTTTCAAGGAGGCTAGTGAGAAGAGTGACCTAAGCCTGCTGAATAAACTAGAAGAGCTGCCATACAACCTGACCTCTAAAGAAAATCAATTCCTTTTGGTAGAAGAAATGATTCAGAGCTTCAAAGAGATGATTCAGAGAGATTTTGAAGAAAAATCCTTCTCAATGTCTTCTATGGACAGTATTCTAGATGCTCAGTTAACTTTGGAGAATCTAAAATCCAGGTTAACTAGCCACACTAAAGCCATCATAGCATTGAAGGATGCATTGATCAGAGCCAGAATCATCTCTAAGAACATAGTTGCACTAGACAACATAGAAATTCAGGCATCCATGACTATGTTGGATGCACATATGAAAAAATTTGGTAGCAAGAACTGAATCTCTCCCCTTCTTTCTTCTTCTCTCCTTATGCACTTCTATTTTGTGAAAAGTGCATGCAATTTTAAAAAATGTAATTACATGTAATTATTTCAGAAAAATATCTCAAAGTCAAAGATGAGTCATCTTTGACCGAGATATTTTTTTATTTTTTTATTTTCTTGTTTTTGAGGATTTTCTCCCTATATATAGTGGAGGCCTCATTTTGTAAATAATCTTGGAAAAATTAATAGCAAACACTCTGCTGAAATTGAAGCAACTTTTGAGACTTTGTGCTCAAATTTGTAAATCATATTTTGTTGAATGAATGAGAAGGAAGTTATTTCAGACTTTGTGTTGAGATTGTCTGTGTTATTTAGGAAATGGTTCTTATGTCCTTTTTCTTAATAATATCTTATTTATTTGATTTAATAAGCAAAGTGGGTGTGTTTATATTATCTAAGGGCATTTCTAAAGGTAGAGGATAGACTTTGAGCTTCTTTTATCTTTGAGATTCAGTTATCTTTTGTAGTTTTAGGCAGAGACTTTGTGCTTTGTTTTATTCTATGGTTATGTTTGTTCTGAATCAGTGAAATAAGCTATAGAAGACTTTGTGCTTACATGAGTGTTCTTGTGGACTTTGTTACCTCAGGTGATCTCCTACTCTCCATTTGATACCATTCCTGAAAGAAGAGGAGTGTTGTTAGCTATAGACCAGGATATCCTGCTTTCATTCTTTGTACATTACCTCTGAAAAAAGAGAGGTAGATGTTGTTATACCACCCCATGTGTTTTTTTTGCTTAATTATATATATGCATATAGCACATGAATATTTATAGGGAACCTCCCCTTGATGAGAGGAGAGATTTACTTCGTAAAGATCTGGTAAACCCATACTTTTCATGGTGTAAATCTCCCTATGTTGTGGTTGATATACCCATTTTCTCATTAGTTATTTGATGACAAAATATTCTCCCAACAGTGGCAAGGAGAAACTTCTACCGATCCATTGATTGTAGACCTTATTGAAGCTAATTTTTGGTGTAGTATGTGATGGTAGGCTTCATGATAGAACATCATAAAGACTTAGCTAAAATATGCATAAGGATTGACTCTCAATCCAATAAACACTCAAAAATAATGCACCAATGATAAAAAACCATGATGAAAATGTTAATGGATGAATATGCATAGACTCAACAATAATGTATGCAAGGAATCACCCAGTGAACACATATAGACTGAGTCAAGGCAACAGTGCTAAAAGCAAAAAATAGGCAAGCAAACAAATAAACAACTTGAAATAAACAAAAAAATAAAAATCTTGAAAATAAAAGCAAAAGAAAGCATCCTAACAATGATCATGCCCTAGTAAGGTGGATCAAGTATAATTGACTAGGCTTAGACAAGAAAAATATTTTTGGATTTTTTTAATGTTATGAATGTTTTTGGTATTTTGAGGTATCATAGCTCATTAGAGAATGACAAGACACCTAATCAAAAAATAGTGAGAGCATTTGGCTTAGGTTGCTCACAAAATGGTGAGAGCATATGGAAAGGGGAATTGAGGTGACCTCAACATGAATTGAGCATGACCCACATAGTCCTAAAATGACCTCAAGTCATAGTAATTGCATCCACACAAAAGGTAGGAAAAAATTAATTAAGTCTCAACAATTTCTCAAATTTGGAAAATGGCCAATCAAATGAAAATAGTAATCATAAGGTGATGTGACAATGCATGATAAATAAGTGTTGCCCCTAGTTTTCCCATAGGTAGTTATAACTAGGATACAACAACATAGGTCAATGATACTAACTTTCCCATAGGTGGTTATAATTAGTATCAAGAGTGGTGAGACATTGATTTACCCATAGGTGGTTATAATCAAGCTCACATAAATAAACTTGATAGAATGAAAGATATCTTACCAGCTCAACTATCACACTACTTTCATAGACTGTCATTATAAAAATGAATTAGATTGATTATTGAAACTTGATTGGAATCCTCTCATAAAAAGTGCAAAAAAAACAAAAGTAACCAGGATCAAAATAGGATTGGGTAGGATGAGTAAAAATAGGCTTTGGTTTAGATAGGAATGGAATGATAGGATGCATGAAATGGTAAGAGGGTTTACTGCCAAGTGATAGGGTGAATAGTAAGATCTATGATAATGGAAAATAGGCATATGTAATAATGGTAATGGCATGGTAATGTGAAATGGTATGGTACATGTTTTTGGCCTAGGTATGGTAAATGACATATGATTCTATTTTTCTGAGATGGAGATGCACATCCTAATCAACAAATGATATAAAAAAATACTTGATCATGTAAATTGTTAGCCCATAACTCAGCTGAATAGTTACTCTATCAAGAATGGCCTATAGATTTGGTTGGTGAGAATGTTTTTGTGATCTTTGTTAGTCATTGATTTTGATTCCTTCAAACATTGAGACAAGGTATCTTTATAGCCTCTACAAATGGAAGTGCGACCATGGATGGTAAATAGGGGAAAATAATGGATGGTATGTTTTATTTTGAAATGGAATGGTAAATGATAATGGAATGTATAATGGTGGGGAAAGAAATGAATATTAAGACTTTCAGTCACATGTAATGTTGTTGATACTAGATTCGGCATAATTTTGATTTTGGTAGGGCCAAAGACTTTTTCTCTTGATAGGTCCAACAATTTCTTTTGCTATTTAACCTTGAGAGTAACTACCATTTTATTAGGTTGTATATTAGAAACTATTTTGATTTAATCTTTGATTTTGTCTTCATCAAGCAATGAAGAACTTTTGTGCTTATCTATTGGTGCCGCAAAGAGGTTTTCACCAATGAAGTTGTATTGATTGTCCCATAACACCCTCGAGAAGGTTTCACTAAGGAATGTAGACTTTTAACTTTTATTATGTCCTAACACCTCTAAAAAGGTTTCACTAGGAGAGTCTTCTTCTACTACATAAATGTGGTCTTGGCCTCCTTGCTCTTTTTCAACTGTTATGTTGCCATGGATGCAATTCAAAAAATTATGATTCTATCAATCCCAATCAACACTTGTGAGAGATGGAATGTCAATAATATGGCTATTTTGGTTGATGGTAATGGCTTGTGGAATGGTAATAAAATGAGGAGAAGTTACATAATCCTCATAGAAGATACTACTGATGTTTAAAGTTGCACTTGATTCTAATCAACAACAATGGGAAGTTTCAAGATGTGGGACTTGTGTCTTGAAACAACCTCCAAATTTTAGAGAAGTTGGTATCTTCTTTATATCAAGTGTTTTGGGAGAAAAGGGATAGGAATTTTAAATAGAAACGCAAATGCAAAGAAAATCTAGCTATGGCGATGAGCCTGAATGTAATTTTGATCCTTAATCCTAAGCATAGTGAAACTATATGTAAGATTCAATTACATTAAAGAGTAGACAAGGCATGATCAATGTAACAAATACAAATAATAGAAACAGAGGCTCACAACTTAGATTACTTTCGTAATGATATAGAAAACATCAACAAAGGCACATAACTCTCTTTTCTCATTAATTTTCAACCATATAAAAGGCATAAAAACATGCACAGTTACATAAACTATACAACTTAAGAAAATAGAACAAAGGCAAATTATATTCCCTAATCAAAACTCTAGAAAATCTTAAAAAACTCTTTTCAACAATTTTTTTATAAAATTCTCTCCTTTTCTAATGATCCTCCTAATGATGATCCCTGCACTCCTCTTTATAGCCTTGGATGTATCATTCCATCACCACCTTTCCCGTGTAATTCTATTTTGCCTTTAACTCATAAGGGATAAATAGACGGCACCTTCAATGTCTGTCAGCCCCAAAAATCTACCCGGTGAACTCTCCATCTACTAAAAATAACTCTAGTTGAGTTTCCCTCTAGATTGATCATGCATTCCCAAAATTATAGACTAAACAGAACTCTAACTGAGCTAGAAACATCTATACATGAGCCTCTATTCTATTGAAACAAAAGAGGACACTTATTCAATTTCTAAAAAAATTGTTTACTTCTTAGGAGGCACTGAAGAATGACACTTGGCGCTTTCCACCTAATTTATCAAAGACACCCGGCCCTTTCCACTTTCCCTATATCTAGCTTAGGAATGCTCTACCCTTGACACCTATCACAATCTGCTTCTTTGATACTTGGTAATCTCAATAAAATAAGACTCACTGCATTCCTTGCTCGAGAAACCTTTAAAAGGGGGAAGGATGCATGTGGCAGTCTCCACTTGTTCTTTAGCTATGCTTGTCAAAAAAATTGGGATACATGTTAGGCTCTTATGGACGGTGACACTTGGTAGATTTTGTAGGCCTTTGAAATAAAACCCAGGACCCATCACAATATTTATTTAGTAATGAAATTTGAAGATTATTTCTTAGATGTTGACTCATGGAGGCTTTCGTGGCTTCTAGGAAGATATGTGGTGTCTTCTGTTGCTCTTGCTAAGGGTATGTGGCAGCTTCTACTTCTTCTTGGAATGGAGTAGGAAGGGCCTCAAAAAGTGACACTTGGCAGCCTCTGCTTATCTTTGAAACTTAAATAAGAATGAAAAAATGCCTTATTACCCTTTGAAAGGGGCCTAACCCCTTTGGTTTTTAGGACACTCCTTTGAACCACCTGTTGAACCAAAATTGGTTTAAGGGTTCAACGGTTCAACACTACATGCCGTATACACATAACCTGAGATCTTGAACCAAAATATTGATCTGAGGCATTGAACCATCCTATTAAACCAAGGCATTGAACCAACTATCTCTTAGATGCTGACACATGGTGAATTCTGCATTCTTCTAGAAAAGTAGTCCAGAGCCTTTCGCAATTGCCACTTGGCACTTTCTGCCTGATCCTTATACTTAGCTTGTTGAAGTTTTTTGCCAAAAAATAGATGAAACATAGGTGCCGAGAAGGAATGTCAATGCTAACACGTGGTGCATATCACTGAGTTGTTTTTGAATACATGGCACATTCTGTGGCCCTCTTAAAAGTTATGAAAGGCACCTTAGACAATGCCACTTGGTTGGTTTCATATCTTGAAAAGTGACACTTGGTGGCTTCTGCTCATATTAAACACTTAGGCAAAAATGAACAAAAGAAACAAAAAGGGAAAAAGAACCCATGTTCAGAGGGCACCACTTGGTATCTTTCACTTCTCTTTGACACTTAGATGGAAAATGAATCAAAAGAATCAAGTTTGCGCTTTGTTTAAAAATTATGCCATCATGACCAAGGTATGCAGGAACAAAATCTGTAGTACGCAACTGATAATCAAAATGCAACGTAGAGTAAAATTTTTACTCTAAAGTTACTGGTGACCCCCATGACTTTTGAGCCTGCTCAAAAAAAGGAACTACCCTCCCGCTAGGTCAAAATTACAAAAATTTATAGCTTCAACAATGCTATTTGGTAGGTGGACCACTCATGGTCAGATAACCCTTGCTTATCTATAATTTGTTGAAGGCTAAATCAAGGTGAATAATATCCTTGTGCAATTTTTTTTTCAAAATTTGAACTATAGCCTTCAACTTGAATTTGATCTGGGAAACAGGAACCATAACAGCTTCCACTTTCGAGACTAAAGAATCATCCCATAAGTTTTGAAAAATTGTTTGATCATTCTGTTTGGCCAGCAACAATGGTTCAATTTGATCAACCATTAGCACTATGCTATCATCAATAAATGGAGAAGGAAGACCCAAACTAACTAGTTCTTTGATATGCTACTTCATCTCGCTAATGCCTTCTTTCATGATGTCAAGGAGCTCTCTGCAACTATTAGCTGTAGAATTGCAATTAAGAACCTCATCGACTCTCTTTGTTTTGACCATTCTGTCAGTGATTCTTTTAGCTACCAATGTCACATCCATTATGTCATAAAGCTTTTATAGCAATGTTTGAGAGTCCATTACTCTGTTGGAGACTATAGCCAGAGTGTTCTTCATTGAATCTTCCACCTTCTCACACAATTTCTATACATTAAGTAGGAAGGTGAGAGAGGGCCTGAGTTGGATAATCTCTAAGGAGATTCTTTTCCACATGGATTCATAGAGATCTTTTACCAACTTCATCACTCTAACACTCTTTGGACTATTAGCTAGCTCTATGGTCAATTGTGCTACTCTCTATTGCTCTGCTTGGAATTGGGCTTGAAAAGCCACAGTATTATTTTGTTCACCCAATAGCTTTTGCTACAATTGAGTAACTTGTAGCTGATGTTCTTCATCTTTTCCTTGCAATGCTACTTTCTTCCACCTAAGGGTCATCACTATATCCCTTACGTGTGTTAGCTGCACCTTTAAGGAATCATTTTGGGCCTGGACTACCCAGTGAATTTGAAGGGAAATAGTATCTTGCAACTATTTATTTAGACTTTCTATTTCATTATCTTTCTTGTTGATTTCTTTGGTTAAACTGTTATAGTTTGCCTTTTCCTTGGCCAAATTAGCATCCATCTTCTATAGCCTTCTTGACATTTTCAAGTAGTCTTCTATGACTGCAGAAGTAGATACGATCAACAACTCAACTCTATATTGGGGCCTAAAAAGGGACATATTAATGGCCACTGCATCCATGGAGTAATCCTCAGGCTGCATCTGCTCAGCTAGCTTGATAACATTTGGTGACAAATGGGTCATCGTCAATTGTTGTTGAATTGGGTCAAATTGTGACCGTAGATGAGGTATAGCTAGTGCTTTATTTTCCTTTGTCCTCTTTTTCTCTCTTTGGGCTTCCCTTCCATCCATGTGGCATCTGCTTGGGTCAAGAAGGTAGGAGAGGCAATGTGCCCACCTACAAAAGGATGTCCCTGTGGCATACCATATTGATTAGCCAACTACTGGCTATGGGCAATCTGAGGAGAAGATGTTTTGGGAATAGAGGGCAAGAAATGGGGTAACATTAAAAACTAAGGAGTTACAGATGGGGTGAAGTGAGAAATGGGAATGACAGAGATGGTGGGGGATGTTATGAGAGGTGACATAGGCTGTGAAGGAGGAGGGATGATACTTACCTGAGGGGCAGTTACAACACTCTATAATTGACACTGTTGGGTGTCCATATCCTCTTCCATAGCTAATTGAAATTGCACCCTCCTCCATTTTTTGGGTGTCTCCTCTTCTTGATGTGCTCTCTGACCTTCCACATTAGGTACTACCTTTGGTGATGCTTGTGGAGAATTGGGAACTTTAACAACTTCTGATGATGGGGAATCTTTTGGTGGCAAATGAACCACACTCTTTTGTTTCTCTAAGATGATAAGAGGTTGAAGCCGATCAGACATAGTTGTTGTAGCTATAGTTTGTTCTGAGGCTTGTTGCTCTTCGCTTGACCTGGCTTCCTACTCTATACCCCATGTTGGCAAATTAGTCGTCTCTAGGCTAGATGCAGGGGAGAGATGGCACTCATCCCATAGTTCTTCCCATCTCTCATCTATATCTACATTCCTGAAAGAATGGGTGGTTTGAGAAATCTCTTGCCTATATTTCCAATAGGCTTCTATCTTTTCCACATCCCAATCTTTATTCTTTAATGCTATCCTCAAGCCAGAAGTCATTCTAACTTTGGGATCATAATCCCTCTGCTTAACGTAGAAAGTCTCCCATGGTCTATTTTGTAGAGGAGGCAAATCTATCAACTCAACATAAAAATTAGGAGCATATTCCATAAGATTTCTCTTGGTCTCCCAAAAAGGGCAGCCCTCATGTGTAATCCTAGTTGTAACCCTGTTAGTCCTTATCCAGGAAGCTATATAACCAGTCGAGTCATATACCCATTTGTCTTCAACTAACAAGAACCCCTGAAAGGCTAACTTTTGAAGCAGCACGACTTCAACATCCCTGGATTCTAAAATTATGTTGCCTGCCATCCACAGGAGTTCAAACATCTTCCTCTTACATTTCCCAAAACCATAATCATTGCCTATCACTGACAGCTACTTGGTGACTTCTAAAAATGCTAACCTAAGAGTTAGAACCTTCAATAGCAACATTGGTTCCCCACAAAAACCATTAACTCTTAGAATTGTATGGTGGGATCCAAAGTAGAAGTCACACAGGATCGGGCAACTAACTAGGAGGTTTGAAACACTGGGAAATAATCTATTCATGATTGGTTTGAGGCTAAGATGGCACAGAGTAGGGGTAACAAATAGTTTCTAGAAATAATATGGGTCAGTAGTCTTTGACAAAACATGTGTCCATGAAGACACAAGGATGGTCCTTTGGGGATCAAAACTAGGTTCATACATGTTTAGATGCATATGTTGGGCAAAGAGGTTGGCGTTTTGGTATAGCATGAGGTGAAACAAATAAGAAGAGTACCTAAACACTCATTTTGATTTGAATTGGGCCAATTGTTCCACCATTGTAAAAACAATGTGCTCCAAAAAGTTGAGCCAATATTCTTGGGTCTTGTCAACTATCTTCAACCTAAATAAGATGGCCATTTGCTTTGTATAAACTACCATATCATCTTTCATGCTGAAGATGATAGCCATCATGGATAGTGCATCTTGGCTGGCTTGTGTGAATTGGCCCCTTGCTGTAGGGAGTGTGGGCATAGTAGTGGTGTCATCACCCATTTGCAATTTAGTTCTTAAGAACCTTAATTGAGTATTGATGTAGCCCACATCCATTGCATCTTAGCAATAGTGGGGAACATTGTTGTACTATCATGGTGTAGGGCTAACATGTCTCTGATGGCATGTGGTGTGATTTGCCCCATGAAAGGACCCTGTTGAATGGTGCATGAGGGTGCATGGAGCCAGTTTGCACATAATTCAACCAAGTCAGGGCATGGATGCATAGCTGGGACAAGGAACTATGCCAGTTGTGAGGTCCACATCCTCATGTCGAATGTCTCGTATTACCCTCCTCTTGCTCTCTAAAGGCACCTTTGATGTGCCCCTTCTCTGATGTTTTTTCTACTAGCTTTTTACAAGATTGGGTCCATGATTCCATCTGCATAATCCTTTACTTTTGTTGAGTCACTAACCTGACCAACCTTTGGAATTCTGGTCATCAGATAGGCTTTCAATGGTGGTGTGACAGCTGAAGCATGTGACTTACTAGCCATAAACCTATTAAAGGATTCATAAATCCTAGCTCCTTGTTGTGAAGATGATGCTCCTTCCATGTCTATGTCCATTTTGTGATGACTGGTATGAACCCTTGTGCTACATCATTCACAAAGATTATTGTCTTTAGAGGAATTGTATCTTTAAGCTTTTCCTTTCTAGCAGGTCCTTCTTTGGTAACAATAACTTTGGGCATTGCTTGGCCTTGCAGAGCTTCTTATAGCAGTGTCTTTTATTTAGGAATAGCCAATATATCCCATATCAATACTTGGGCTAGAGTCTTCTTTAATTGATCCACTACATTTATTGGTCCCAAAGATTGAGTTTTTTAGACATAAGGATATCTCATTTTTTCCTAAATTTGGGTAGGAATCCCTTGATCTTGCACTGGCTAAGGCACTCCTTATCTAATAGCAACATTTCTTTGCACTTGAGATGGAGGATTATTCATGACTTGATCATTTACAATTGTGGGCTATTCCACCATTCTCCTCTTTGATTTGGTGTAATAATCTGATTGCACCTCTGGCCTTTGGGAAGTAGATGCTTCATTCAAGAAAACTAATTCTTCATCCTCAATCCACGAGAACAAAGCATGTTTTGGGACTATTTCTTCCTCTTGTTGTAAGGACATTCCTTGCATCTAAGCCACTAAGATTATATTCTACATACTAGGTGACTGATAGACTTGATTGTCACTGGTACTGGCAAATTGACCATCCATTCTTCTTTGTTCTGCCACCCTTTGTTTTAGATTACCCCTAGGACAATCTCTAGGTGTATGAGCATTATTCCAAGGGAAACACCAGGCATTAGTATCCTCCACATAATTATTTTGCCCTGGAACCATCTCCCTATTTGGTTGGGACGAAAGCCTATTTCCTTGATAGCCTTGATAAGGAGGCTTAGGGAAAGTATTCTATTGTCTCTTTATATTGATCAGATCATTGGAAAACATCCTTAGGATATTCTTGATATCATCCATCTCAGATGATTGAGCAGGGATGGGTTCCTTTATAGATGGTTGAGGGTAAGTGTACATAGACACAATTGGGCTTATAGATTTAGGAACTTCTTGAGGTAATGGCAATGAAATTTTTGGGAACATGGGCTTGGGAGGCCTTGGAGGTAACTTTCCAACATCTATCAAATGATTCTCAGCTCTGACCATATATTCATAAGCCTCTAGTAAAGTGTGTCCTCCAAGTGACTGAATCATAATAGATATATCTAAAATTAAAGCTTTGAGATAAAACACTATGGCCATACCTTGTAGTGGTCTAGCTATAGTAGGGATTCTGTCCCATGTCTTTTGAAATCTGGTATTGAAGTCAGTCATGTCTTCCTGTGGTCCCCTCTGAATGGTGATTAACTACTGTAATAAGGAAGACTTATCACCCTTCTCTGCAAATCTTTCAAAAAACAAATCTCTGAGCTGGTCCCATGTAGATATGGTATTTGGGGTCAAAGACTGATACCATTCTAAAGCCTTCCCTTTGAAATAAGTGGCTAATAATCTTATGGCCACATTCTGCTATGTGACAACATGTATAGCATCGACATCAGATACATCTTGAAGATGTTCTGTAGGTGTTTTAGAGTCTTGCCCACTGAACTTGGGTAGAGCTTTTAGAGCATTCATTGGGATAGGATCCCATATGGCTGGTGGTTTTGGGAGGATTAAGGGACTACCAGTGTTCTAGCTTGCATAATTTCTTGGGGGTATGGGGTCTCCCATATTCGGTATTGGTAAAAATTGGTTAGCTCTTCTTCTTGGACTTGTTACCAAAGGTGGTAAAAGAATACCTAGATTTGTAGTAGATTGTGATCTGCTGACTGGTCGACAGCTCTGACTCCTCATAGCTCTCTAGTTCATATGGTCTTGAAAGAAACTTCAAGACTAGTCTCACTAGGCATGCCAAAAATTGTTGATGTTTAAAATTGTGCTTGATTCTAATCAACAACAATGAGAAGTTTCATGATGTGGGACTTGTGTCTTGAAACAACCTCCAAATTTTAGAGAAGTTGGTCTCTTCTTTATATCAAGTGTTTGGGGAGAAAAGGGACAGGAATTTTAAACAAAAATGCAAATGCAAAGAAAATATAACTATGGTGATGTGCCTAAATGTAATTTTGATCTTTAATCCTAAGCATAGTGAAACTATATGTAAGATTCAATTACATTAAAGAGAAAATGAGGCATGATCAATGTAATAGATAGAAACAATAGAAACAGAGGCTCATAGCTTAGATTACTTTTGTAATGATACAAGAAACATCAACAAAGGTATAAAGCTCTCTTTTTCCATTAATTTTCAGCCATATAAAAGGCACAAAAACATGCACAGTTACATAAACTTTACAACTTAAGAAAATAGAACAAAGGCAAATGATATTCCCTAATCAAAACTCTAGAAAATCTAAAAAACTCTTTTCAACAAATTTTTTAGAAAATTCTCTCCTTTTCTGATGATCCTCCTGATGATGATCCCTATGCTCATCTTTATAGCCTCGGATGTCTCATTCCATCACCACCTTTCCCGCATAATTATATTCTACCTTAAACTCACAAGGGACAAATAGATAGCATTTTCAATGTTTGTTGGCCCCAAAAATCTACCTAGTGAATTTCTCCATCTACTGGAAATAACTCCAGTTGAGTTTCCCTCCAGATTGATCATGTATTCCCAAAATTATGGCCCAAACTAAACTCTAACTGAGCTGGAAACGTCTATATAGGACCTTCTATTCTATTGAAATAGAAGAGGACACTTAGTCAATTTCCCAAAAATTTGCTTACTTCTTAGGAGGCGCCAGAGAATGAAACTTGGCACTTTCCACCTGATTTATCAAAGACACGAGGGCCCTTTCTGCTTTCCTTATATCTAGCTCAAGAATGCTCCACCCTTGACACCTATTGCAATATGCTTCTTTGATACTTAGCAATCTCAACAAAATAAGACTCACTGCATTCCTTGCTTGGGCAACCTTTAAAAGGGGGAAGGATGCACATGGCAGTCTTTGCTTATTCAACAGCTATGCTTGTAGAAAAATTTGGGATGCATGTTAGGATCCTATAGACAATGACACTTGGTAGATTCTATAGGCCTTTAAAATAAAACCCATGACCCACCACAATCTTTATTTAGTAATGCAATTTGAAGATGATTTCTTGGATACTGACACATGGAGGCTTTTGTAGCTTCTAGGAAGATATGTGGCATCTTTCACTGCTCTTGCTAAGGGTATGTGGTGGCTTCCACTTCTTCTAGGAATGGAGTAGGAAGGGGCTTGGAAAGTGACACTTAGCAGCCTCCGCTTATATTCGACACTTAAACAAAAATGAAACAATGCCTTACTACCCTCTGAAAGGGGCCTAACCCCTTTGGTTTTTAAGACACTCCTTTGAACCACCTGTTAAACCAAAATTGGTTTAAGGGTTCAACGGTTCAACACTACGCATCATCTACACATAACCTGAGATCTTGAACCAAAATATTAATTCGAGGCATTGAACCACCCTATTGAACTAATGCATTAAACTAACTATCTCTCAAATGCTGACATGTGGTGACTTTTGCTTTCTTCTAGAAAAGCAATCTAGAGCCTTCTGTGATTGCCACTTGGCACTTTCCACCTGATCTTGATACTTATCTTGTTGAAGTCTTTTGCCAAAAAATAGATGAAACACAGGTGCCGAAAAGGAACACAGATGCTGACATGTGTTGCATTTTGCTGAGTTGTTGTTGAATACATGACACATTTTACAGCCCTCTTGAAAGTTATGAAAGGTGCCTCAGACGATGCCACTTAGCTAGTTCTATATCTTAGAAAGCGACACTTGGCGGCTTTTGCTCGGATTCAACACTTGGGCAAAAATGAACAAAAGAAACAAAAAGGGAAAAAGAACCCATGTTCAGAGGGTGCCACTTGGTAGCTTCCACTTCTCTTCAACACTTAGATGGAAAATGAATCAAAAGAATCAAGTTTATGCTCTATTTCAAAATTATGCCATCACGACCAAGGTATGCGAGAACAAAATCTACAGTGCACAATCAACAATCGAAATGCAACATAGAGTAAAATTTTTACTCTATAGATACTAAGATAACTTGTGTCAAATCTGAAGTACTCATCCTTAAAAATTGTAAAAGGATTAAAAATGTATTCAAATTGATATGCAAGGCATGCATAACCAATGTTGTAAAAGCCACAAACATATTCTTCTTCTGAATATGATTCTAACTCAAAGGACTCTAAATCTGATGTTGAGACTGATGTTGATTCAAATTCTAATTCTAAATCCAATGTCAATTTAAGAATAGAACCTGACTCTAAATGTGATTCATCATCTAATGGGTACTCTATTACAATCATATCTTGTTGAATGCTTGGTATTGGATAAGTAACAATCTATAATGGCATGATGGGCTTCATAAAGACTAGTTTGTCAAAGTGAGACTCCTATAGGATGGGAAAAAGGTTAAGAAGTAACTCTTCAAATATTGGCTTATTAATAGGAGGCTCTTGAAAAATAGGCACACGATTGAGGTAATGATTTTCCCAAGGGTATTTATAATCATTGAGAAGTGTAACAAAGACTGGCTCATCAGAGTGAGACTCCTCAACAAATAGGATAAGATCAATATGTGACTCATCATACGCTAACTTATCACAAATGGTTTATTCAATAAAAACATCTCAAATTGGTTGGTTCTCTTGGCATTGGTTTCTAATGAGTTATAAAATACATTTTTTGAACCTAGATTGGTCTTTGAATGATTGGATGGGTTGAGCTTTAGATGGGATGACTTGTGGTTGGATAATGGTAGGGATTTGGGGATCATAATTTCTCACATGATCCAAAGGATGAAGTCTTGAAATGGTAATGATAGGGTAGTGTGGATCTTGATTTCCCACAAAAACCAAAGGACTAGGTCCTAGAATGATGAAGGGGTGTTGTGGAGCTTGGTTGATCACACAAGCCAAAGGACTAGGTTTAGTAATGGTAATGGTATTCATTAGATTTTATGGAGCTTGGTTGCTCATATAATCCAAAGAAGGGTTAGGTGTAGACAATGATTGGATTAAAAAAAACATCGTGAAACTTAATTACTTGCACAAGCAAAAGCATTCAAGTCTTCCTCATAAACCATATCATCTCAATCATGAGTTGGCTCATAAGTTAGTTTTTTACTGTGTTCTATGTACTAATAATTGCAAAGAGGGTATGGATCGATATCCCAAATGACATTATTTGTAATTAGGTCTTCAAAGTTCTCCTCACAAGTCTCTTTATGACATTCAAGGTTTCAATTTAGATTTTGTGGATTTTGACTACGTTCCCCATATGGAGTATTGTAGGGAGAATAATAAAACTCCTTAGAAAAACTTTCTCTATAGTGGTTCCAAGTGGGATTTTGTGCAGCCATTATATCATAAATTGGATTATATGTGATTCCACCATAAGTGTAGCTATAAATATTCACATAACTTTGATACAATGATAAATAATTCTTGATAAAGAAATGGATTTTGATACAATGATAAATAATTCTTGAAACAAATTGATCAACCTAATGACGTAAGCATGCTCGAATGATGTGATCTATGTTATGCTTCAAAAGACTAAAAAAGACTCCAAATGTTTTGACATGATTTGGGCAGCATGACACTACCCTCCTCAACTCAAATGCATTGTTTTGACATGGCTTATGAATAAACAAAAAAAAATTATTCTCAAGACATACCAAGCAAAAATTACCAAAATATACTAAGTATATTCATCAAAAACCTAAAAAGGGTATGGAAAAATGGGGTTGACTAAAATTAATTAGTTTTTTTATTATTCTAGGGGAATCAATTTTACAATGACTTTCATCTAAATAATACAAAAGATAAGCATGGAAATTAGGCGACCATGGCATTAGCTAGTTATAAAAAGGTCTAGTCCTTTTTACAACCACTACATTTTGTTGTTCACTTAGTGTAGTATGATGTCTAAATATAGGTACATCCCATGTGTAACTCAAAAGGAGTAAGTGAATTCAATATCAGGAGATGAAACCCTAGATCAAATCTTCCCTAAAGAATATGTAGGAGGTAAATAAGTCAGCCTCACAAGCCAAGTTTGCATAAAAATAAAGAAATCATGAAAGTAGAAAGACTTTAGGGTCATTTTAAAGGTCACCCAAACTTTGATGAGTTTTTGGGGAGTGCTTTAGATGAATTTATTTCTAAGCCTTGGACTAGGATACTTTCAATAGGAATGACACTTTTGATTCCAAGAGTTCCCTAAATAAGACAAATGGAAGAGCATACATGCAACATCCCTCTTTTTGACAAACAAAAATTTAATATAAAAACCTAAGTAAACACAAAAATCTTTGAAAAGGTGAGTTCATTTTTAAGCCCAAATGGAAAATGAGGTGGTGTTCATTTGACCCCTTGGTCTTAGTTACAAACTTTGAAAACATTCACCATAAACATCTAATTTTTTTGTTAAACACCAAAACAAGGTTCCTAATTGATTTTTAAGCATTCAAAAGGTGATATAAACATGTTTTTAGAAAATGTCAAGCTTGGTCCTTTAACAAAATTTTTATCATGTCATTTAGCCTTAAATCTCTTTTGGTTTTGAAATAATGAACTTTTAAAAAAGAGCTCTCGAGTCTGTGTTTTAAGAAAAACATAGTGACCGACATTGGTTATATAATTAATGATGATTACATTTTATAACCAATGATGGTTATCTAACTGACATATATTATACCAATGTGACTGATGATATTTATCTAACTGATGTCAATTTTACTAATTGATGCTAGTTAAGCTATCTGACTGATGTCAATCTTACTAGCTGACTTCAGTTATTGTGTAAACTTGTGGAAAACAAAAAATGGCAAAATAAAGTTAGGAAATCATTTTTAAAGATTTTTAATAGTCTAAATGAATATTTTAAAGCTATAAAATTACCTTTTTCATGTGTGGGATACGTCTTGTCTCATTAGGCATGCCATATGTGAATCTAAGAATTTAACTCAAGAGAGGATGGTTAGTATGGTGTTAGTTCTAAAATGAAAACAAAATGAAAGAAACACATTAACTAGCATATCATATATAGGCCTAGACACTAGGGAGAGATTAGTTTAAAAACATGAATAAAACACATAACTAAAATGCAAAAGAAACCTTCTTTTACCTTCCTTGGGTGCTCTAATATTCTTGTTGTAGTGGCTTGCTCGACTTGTGCTCATGAAGTCCCTAGTAATGCTTGGCTATCTCCATCTCTCCTTGGAACCTTTGGCTTTTGGCTTGGCTTGGCTTGGCTTGGAATCAATTTATAAAGGTGACACTAGTTGTAATGGATTTTGGATTCAATTCTACATTATAACTTTGCATAATCATGTCTTAAAATTAATGTGGTGACATCTCCTATTTATAGATTTTTGAGAATGTCTAGAATCAACATAAACCATCCATCCTAAGATTGAGATGTGTGGTTGAGGATTAATTCAATTTTTTTAATTAAGTTTATAATTATCCCCATCATGAAATTAAAATAAGGGGCAATTAAGAGGCATGGAAGGCATGAATCTTGATATTTATGGTATTTATGGCCTAGGGATGTCTTCCCAAGAAATGAGGTCACCTAACAATGTAGATATTCAACATCCATTTACAAAAATATTTTTTCAATGAGTTTCCATGGAATTATTAATTAGGCCTTGAATTGGTTTAACAAGCTCTTAAGCATGATTAAGCACTTTATGCACAGATTACTCAAATTGATTAGAATGTCTTGTTATTGGTCGAAAATTTGATTGGATTAGAATTGGAAGTCCATATCAAATGAATTATATCCATTATCCCATTTAGGATGTTACCAAAAATAAATAATAAATTCATGTCTTGTGCAAAATATTTTATAAGAAAGATCAATCCAGAGCACCCAAGTGTAAAATTGGCATTTTGACTTAAAATGATCTGATCAAAGTTAGATATCCCATAAATTTGATTATTGATTTAAGGATACCCTAGCTAAAATCAGCATTTTAATATGTTAGTTTCAACTCATTTAATTCATTTTAGTGTTTTTAGGCTAAACTTTGCATTTTGGGTGGAAATTGGTCAAAATCCTAGTTAGAGGTTATCGGTGGCTAGTTTTAGGTGTCTACATTTTGTAGGCATAGGATTAGATCTAGATACAAGATCATGTTACTCAGATATTTGAATAGATCCATCATGGTATGACAAATGAGGATTGGGTTCACATGGAGGTGATCAGTCTTAGAGTGATGGTGCACTACCAACATGTGTCATGAGATGCGGTGATGATCATGGCTATCATCAAGAGATGAGATCCAGCCATGAACACCTTTATCTTACCAACTAGGGAGATGACTATATTAATAAAGGATATACATAGGATCACATGGATACCTATTTTAAGGGAGCTGATATATCACATAGAGAGGGAGGAGAGAGATGAGCACATGGAACTCTTATATGGTGAGGATCAAGCCTTTGCTAGGTGGAATGCTAGAGGCTTTAGCTATAGACCTTTATATTAGAGGGCCAAAGATGATTGGATTTTATGAATATGATGATTATGATGGGTATCTCTTGCTTTGTGATTCAATATTTGAGTAGTGGGAGGTTTCCCTATCTGTGGTTGGGAGTTTTGGTGGAGATGCTACTAGGTTACATAGTGTTTACATGGGTGTGTATGTTATTAGTTTAAATATACAAAGAGTTATGGGGGTTTAAAGCTTAAAAATTTTATGACATTAATTTAGGGCTTGTTATATACTATTGGGCCTATAAGCACATTCAACTTCTAAGGCCAATGGAGTTGCCATGAAAGGGATATGCCCAGATGGAATTTAGGGTGGGTTTATGCAGTGGAGTAGTGATTATGTGATCACATGAGCTAGAGGAGGTGTATCAGACATTGATTACTACAAAGGTGTACTAAATTTCTTAGTGGTTGGATATGTGGTTTAGAATCCAGATGTCAACTTTCTAATGCAAGCCCACTATACTCAACACATTTTATCGATGTAGAGTTAGAGGTTGATTTTTAGGAGGAGATTGGGCGAGATTGAGCTCATCCATTTAGATAAGATTAATAAATAATTTGGATTGATATATGGAATTCTAGGTCTATTACCAAGGTATAGTCAAGAGGATGTCAAGTTTTTCCTTCCAAATCCACAGCCTGTAGAGACAGTTCTTGACTATGTGGACTTACCTGCCAAAATAAATATTGATGACATAGGTTTTGTTGATGGCTAAATGACATAGTATAAATCCATTTATATAGTGATATATTTTGTATGGGATGATGGGGTAAGGTAGCCCATGGATGTATACCCAACTAGTGGGGGCATATAGGTATAAGTATAGGTAGGTGGCCCTAATGGACATGCAAGAGTAATACTAGCCACTACATAGGCATGGGTCACAACTTTATAGGGGTATGTGGATACATTATAGGGCCAGGTTGATATATTAAAATGTTATCTAGCCAATATGATGGGTGAGAGGGATTAGGTTAGGGCTACACTATTTAAGGTCACCTAGGAGCATAATGCTCTAAAACAAACCAAAGGAGCAATAACAACACTAGTAAGTCTAGTAAGGACCATTGATGTGTAGAGGTATATAACCACTATCTAGGAGTTTTCATATTATGAGATGATAATCTTCATGCACTATCTATTGGAGCCTTGATGGGGTGAGTACATAGCTAGCTTGGTAGGTGGTGCCAATTTTCCAACACTAGGTCAGTGGGCCACATCCACAACATGATAGGTAGGCACATAAGTAGGGTAGACACTAGATGATAGTGATGTACAAAGGGCATAGGTTATGATATGATATGTATAAGTGTATATGATTTTGATACTAGACTATGAGCTGATAGAGTGAGATGTATATGTTTTGAGAGAGAGATGCACATTATTACATGTATTATATAATTTTAATGAGACATGATGTAAATGATGAAATGATGATGATGATGATGATGATGATGATGATGATGTGTGTGTGTGTGTGTGTGTGTGTGTGTGTGTGTGTGTGATTTTATGGTTCATGGTTCATGATTCATGGTTTTGATGTTTATAGTTTATTATGATTATTCTTATGAGATGTAGACTAACTAGCTTAGGTATGTGATGATTATGGATGAGTTTTATGATGAGTTATGGTTATGTTATTTATGATGATGTGATGCTTTATTTTATATATGGTTATGGTTATGATCTTGGATATGTGATGTGGTTTATGATTATGGATTGGATGTTATAATTTATAATTATTTTGTTGATGATAGGACATAAAGCTAGATAGCCCAACTTGATGAGGGAAAAGAGATGAAAATCATGAGACATAAGTCAAGGTGATATATGAAACAATTATGAGAGGATAATAAAAAGGCTTGATGATTATTCATTGGTAAGTAATAAAAAAAACCAAAGTTAGATTGGCCTAAAGAACATAATCCCTTTTAATGCTTTGTATTATCATGCATTGGTTAGTAAAAAGGTGTCTTGATCACATTGTGTCAAGTAAGCTCATGAATCCCTTGATTTGTACATGGTACAAAGGGGGGTATGTGATAGGTGGTGTGAAGGGTAGTGTAACATCTTATGGTTTTGTTTTCCCCTTCTATAGGTGACCTAAGAACCATAGTAGACAAGTCCATGTTTTAATGTAAGGTGTATACTAATCGATGTAGGAACTATACTGATGCTATATATGAAAGTTGATTGTAACTTTATTGGGATAGCTGATTTTGATTTTGATATAGGTTCCTTTTATTTCTTTATTATCATAGGTTTCTAAATTTGATCAATGCAAGAAGATTCAAATAATTTATTTAACAAATTTAACTTAGCCATCCTTCAAGGAAGTGGTCTAAGTTTGGATTTGTTTATTTTGGTTGTTGTCCTTAAAGGGAACAATCTATCTTTTAAAGCAATTTAGATTTTGGGTAGCTATCCTGCTAGGGAGAAATTTGCATGCTAAATAAATTTGGCCTAATTGATATTCAGGTATCCCAAATTATTTTGATGCTAGGTTATACATAGAAAAATCTACATAGGATTTGAGGTTTACCCTTATGAGGGTAAAACCTAGAGCACAATAAGGTTAATGATAGGTGAAATGGGTGGTTTTTGAGAGATAATGACCATGAGATTCTATTTGATTAGGGATGAAAAGTATCCATGAGAACCATGCCATGGGTAGATCCATGGTACCAATATTTAAGATTAGGCTATGACTATGATAGTTAATCATATAGCTCTATGTTGTAATTAGTTATCCTCGAGGGGATAGGATGAAGGTGTGAGGAAGGTAAAAATTTCATAATTAAGTTATGATCTTACATTAGACAAAAGTTGAGTTTGATCCCTATTTAACAAAATAAAGGATGTAGGTGCAAAGAATTAAGAGGCTTAAGTTTTAGTTTTCCTTCATGAGAGGACAAATGATAAGCTCCTAATCCATACTTGTGGCATATGTCGTAGGGTCCAAGCTAATTTAAAGCAAACCTACCTCACTTACTTTTCTCCATATTGGTCACATGTTGATTTTACTTTAGGATGAGGTCTCTAATGTTGAATTCTGACCCTCTAAGGTGGTTGTTATAGGTGCACTTGATTTATTCCTGATAGACATGAAGATGGTTAAGAGAAGCTAGGTTGTTCTCATTAAGTATCTCAAGTCATGTTAGATGTTCTTGATGATATTCACTCTCAAAAATGATGTCTTGTAAGGATATGAAAAGAGAGGGAATCTAAACTTTGAGAGGCGAGACCACCTCTTCTATGAAGATAAAGGAGAAAGGAGTAGAACCCATAGAGGTTTGAATGGTAGTTTGATATGCCCACAAAATGAAAGGGATGTACAAATGCCAATCCCAACTAGAAGCACTAACCATTTTAGTTAACATTTAGTTGAGGGTTTTGTAAGAGGCCTTTTCTTATCTATTTTCTTATGGATGATAAGGTTAGGAAAGCCTTAATTAATGTAAAATTCATCACAAAGATCTTGGACTTGTTTTTTATAAATATTTTCCATTATTGGTGATGATCTTATGGGGAACACCAAAACAAAAAAGGATATGATGATTGATGAAGTTGACTATCTTATCAGCTTTGGTTGAGATGAGAAGAATAACCTCCACCCACTTGGTGAAATAATTAGTGGTGTTGGTGATGGAGTGGTGCCATTATGAAGAATAAGAATTGATTTACCTAATGAGATATAGTCCCCATTGTGATAAGGGCCAAAATTACTTGGATAATTAAAGGCTATTGGCCAATACATTATGTAAATTATCATTTTATTGACATATAACACACTTCTTCACATAATCACAATAGTATTGGTTGAGGGTGGGCCAATATTAGCCAAGGTAAAGGATACATTTAGTGACAGCTAAACCAATAAAGTGTCCCCCATAGATCCCATCATGCATTTCCTTGATGGCATGGGAAGCTTCATGACTACATAGGCAATAGAGAAGGAGGCTATTGAAACCATGATTATATGAGATTCCCACTAGTATGGTATAATAGGAGGTAATGTAAATAAAGGATCTTTAGGCATTCTTAAAAAGGTTGGGTTAAATGATGTCAAGGTTGAAGTAGTCAAAGGTTTACTACTACCAAATGTTCAATAGAGATTCCTTTACACTACAAATGGTAGGGAATTTGGATTGGATATAATAATGTGTGACAAAATGATGAATGGTGACAAAGAGTTTAGAATTGATACATGTAAATGGGATCTAGGAGGTAAGGAAGCCATTATATCTATGAACTTATTGGTAGATCATGGAATAGATTGGATAAGGTAATGATAAAATGATGATAAAATTACATTAATAGGAATTTATAATATTTTAATACATCATTTTTACATTGGTAGGATCCATTGATCTGGTTAACCACAAGTTGAGAATCACCAAAGACACTAATTATCTTAACTCATAAGGCTAGAATGGTTTGGAGACCTATTACTAGGGCTTCATACTCAGACATATTGTTGGTACACTCAAAATCAAGTTTTAAATAAATAGGAAGAGGATCACCATCCAGGGGAATGATAATAATGCTAGTATTCCCACTGCACTATCATTTATAGCTATTGAAGAACATAGTCATTTGGTAGGTGTTGTCCTCTTGAGAAAGAGTTGCGATAAACTCATCTAAAAATTCAAGAGGAAGTGGTTGGTTATAAAGAAAAGGAGGTATAGCCAATTTATCAATGATGAATTTCCCTTTAATCAACCTCTACTAGAGGAACTCAAGGTCAAACTCAACTAGGAGCATGAGCCACTTGGCCATATACTAGTTTTGGTATGGTTTATAATACGTGTACTTGAGTGGGTCGATGTTGGTGATGATAAATGATTTATGATTGAGGAAATAATGATAAATTTTAGAAGCCACAAAGAGTAAGGTGAGGTAAAGCTTCTCAGTATGGATGCACTAAGTCTCATACTCTATAAGTGTTTAACTTATATAGTAGACAACTTGTTCTTTATTTTGTTCATCATGACAAGTAATCATTGCCCCTATGGAATGGTTAGTGGTAGAGATGTAAAGGTAGAAGGGTTGATCCTTTTTAGGATGGATAAGAATGGGTGGAGAAATAAATTACTCTTTGAGTGAATCAAAGGCCTGTTGGTAGTCCTTAGTCCACTCTAAAGATGTATCTTTCTTGAAAAGGTGGTTAAAGGGTTAACATCTATATGATAATTAAGAGATGAAGCAAGAAATGGATTGGAGCTTCCCCTAAAAGATGCATAATTTATTAAGGTGGGTTGGAGGTAGCATGTCTAAAATTTATCTTTGGTAGGGTATACTTTTATTCCTCGAAGAGAGATGATAAAACCAAGATGTTTTATAAATAGGACCCCAAAATCACATTTATTAGGGTTAAGTCAGACATGGTAATAAATTAGGTACTCAAAGATGATATTGAAAACTTCTATATGATACTTATGATATTTAGATTTCCCAAGTAAATCATCTACATAGTCCTATATGATTTTGTGGATGAGATCATGAAAGATGTAGGTCATCACATGATGGTAGGTTTCCCTAGCATTCTTCAAACTAAATGACATGACCCTATAGTAGAAGGTTCCTCATGGGGTGATGAAAAAATTCTTATGTTGATCCTTGAGGGTAATCAAGATCTAATTATATCTCAAGAAACCATCCATGAAAGATAAAATATTGTGTTTGGCTATAATATCAACAAGTTGGTAGGTGTTAGGCAAAGGGAAGTCATACTTTAGATAAGCAAGGTTGAGGTCATGATAGTCAACATAGAGGTGAAGTCCACTTGTGGGATTGGTAATGGTAAAGATATTAGAAACCCATTATGGATAGTAAATGGGTTGAATGAAAATGATAGATAAGAGGTATTTAAGCTCTTTTTTGACTACAAGGGTGATATGAGGGTGCATCTTACAAATCTTTTGCCTAATAGGCTTAGCATCAGGCTGGATGATGATGTTGTGGAGAGCTTTGGAAGGATCAATTCTAGGCATATCTTGATAGGATCAAAAAAATCATATTCTTTGATTATGAAGGAAGGAAGGGTGATCCTATTATTTTGAGGAATCTAAGGATTGACCAATATTTATAAGGTAAGGGTTATCTTGAGTACCTAGGTTGAGATCTATAGTGGTTTTATTCAACATGGTTTGGTTTTTAGGAGGAAGGGATTTTTGGATAGAAGAATCCACTAAACCAATATAGGTGAGAATGGAATTATCATTTGTATGGTAGGAGAATCATTTTCTACCATTTCAAGATGAATCAAAGGAAAAGTTTAAGTTTAACCACCCTTTTGATAGGTCAGGAGGCCCAAGTAATGGTATTGACTAAATGTTTTAAGATAGAATGGTTTCAAAATCCTTAGACTTCATCATAGATTGGGTTAGTGAGGATGGGACATCCTCATCAATGGTGGTGATGGGTTTGGGTGAATTGGTGGGTTCTCTTAGTGGGTTGAATCGTAGGCCAAATATCTCACAAGGTTTCTAGTTTTTATCAAAGGTAATTCATGGGGTCCATGTTCATAATTGTCAAGGCCAATTCATTCTAGGCACACTTGTAAAGTTATAATTTGGTGAATTATAATTTGACCAAATAAAATTAATTAAAAGTGAATGATTAGGTAGAAAAGGTGGTGGAGGAAGCAAGAAGTGGATGATCAATTCCCCCATAGATGAGGTTGGTATGGTGGTTGGAAAGCCTAAGAGAAATGATGTTTTTGATATTGGGATCATAACTAGGATTGTGATAAATATTCCTATACTCTTGAGGAGTAGGCAATGCACACAAGGCCAAAAGATGATATTCTCTAAGTGAGAGGCATTGAAACGTCAGTTTTGAGGGGTCCTTTATGTGGATCTAAGAAGAAGGGATAGGTGATCTATTTGAAGCTTTATCGATGGTAGAGGTGGATTTGTTGTTGGTTGGTGGTGAGGTGGATGATTGAGGAAGAAGAATGTTATTGGGTTGATAATTCATGTTGCAAGATGTGAAAGGACTAGGGTCAGCTTGTATAGTGACAACATGACCCTAATGCTCAAACTTGACACATTGATGTAAGATGGATGGGACACAACTCATAGAGTGGATCCAAGGGCATCTAAGTCAGATGTTGTATTTGAACTCACCTTTTATGATGTAAAATAGCTAGATAAGTGTGTAAGATCACAAGTATATGTGGAGGATGATTGTTCCTAAGGTTGTGGCCATAATATAATTACAAGAATGGAGGACCATTATAGCTTCTAACATGATAGTTTTTAGTAGTTGGTCATAATCATGAGAGGAGATAATATTAATACTAGCTCTACCATCAATCATTGCCCTTTTGATGGAAGTTTTATTGATGTATATGTTGGGTGAATATTTTGTTGACCAACTAACTGGCATTCAAAATAGTTCCTATCACCATAGCATAGGGAGATTGGTCATCCAAATGTGCAGGTTTAGTGGTTCAAATTTCAATGGTTCAAGCCTAAGTCCTTTGTAATTTTTTGATTGAAATCCTTTTGATTGAACCGAGGTGTTGAACCAATCCTGGGAATGACTAAGTGTTAGTAGCTTGTTCTTTTGACTGAACTTGCCTATAAAATCTCTTTTAACCTGTTGAACCTGTGAATCCCCTTTTACAAAAAAAGATTAAAAATGAGGAATTTGAAAGCTCGAACAAGTTTAAGAAGGGGAGAGAGAAATTTTTATCTGTAGGTTGTCCCAAGAATGAGTGGAATTTTTTGGGGACAATAGCTAGCTCCAGTTGGGGAACTACCTTCAGTTGGAAACATGAAACATAGCTGAGGGGAGTAGAAACTGGAATCTCCAATGCCTTAGAGTGTGCCATTGGGATATGGAGTCATGCTACCCAAGAAGAAGGGTTCAAAAACAAAAACAAAATGAACAAAACAAAGCAAAAGACTATACAAATATACATATGTACAGGGGGACTCATCTGATACTTCAAGAGTTGAAGTGATTTAGACGTTGCCCATTGTGACGCAAAGAGAAGAGAGTGCCATCTTGATACCTCAATAGGAAAATGTTTTTACCATTGAGCTAATGAATGGTAAAAGGGCCCCTCCATAGGGAATCAGACTTTTTGTGCATCCCCTTTGGTTATCTCCTCTTGTCCCATAGTAGGACTTGATCTCCAATCTGGAAATCACAATTCTTTGCTTTTTGGTCGAAGAGTTTATTCACAAGACTTTGATGGGTGGAAATTTTGTCCACCACTATAGTTCTCTGCTCATTTAACTTAGTAAGGCACATTATCATCTTCTCAAGTGAGCTCTCATACGTCTGATCTTCAATCACCTTGGCCAATTTCAATGCTGGCAATTCCAAGGTGATTGGCATCTCAGCATTGACACCATATAGAAATTGGAAGGGAGACATACCAATTGCTCTTTTTGGTGTAATTTTGTCTACCAACAGAGCATCAACCAATGCCTTATGCCAAGTTCTTTGGTTGTCATCCACCAACTTCTTGATGATAGTTACCAAATTTTTATTGCTTGACTTAGCCTGTCCATTCCCTTGTGGAAAGTAATCAAAGGAGTGGGAAAGTGTAATTCCATAGTAGAATTAGAATTGAGTAATCTCCTGAGAAGTGAAATAGGCTACATTTTCAGTGACAATTTTGCCTAGGACCCCAAACCTAGACATGATATTCTCTTTGAAGAAATTGCATACTACTTCAGAAGTAGCATGTTTAGGGAACCACTTCTATCCATTTAGTGAAGTAGTATGTTGATGTAAGGACATAAACATGTCCAAAACTTGATGATGGGTTTACAACACTAATAAAGTCAATTCCCCATTGCTAGAAAGGCTCCTCAATGACCACTAGTTTGAGAGGCAGAGTAGCTAGCTTGGGCCTTCCAACAAACTGCTGGCATAGTTCACATCCCCTGACCCACTTGTATGCATCTTGGAAGATAGTCAGTCAATAGTACCTAGCTTGTAGGATCTTATGGGCAGTCACAGGGGCAAAAAAAGTCCTCCATAGGCTAAATTGTGGAAGGACTTAAGAAAGGTGGCTTTGCTTCTCCATGTCCACACAGCGAAGGAACATTCCATCAAGACTTTTCTTGTACAGGCTGTTGTCCTAGAGGACAAAATTAACGGCTTTCAACTTGATGGTTCTCCTTTATTTATAAGATAGGTTTGCAAGACATTCACCATAAGTGAGGAAATGAGTGATACCTGAGTACCACTCATTCATGGTGGAGACAAAGAGGACTGTTGGTGTGTCATCCTCATCCACTTCTGGTTCTTCATGCTCTATTCCTCTTGGCTTGTTATCAGCAATTAGTTGGCATAGCCCTTTTCCTCAACTAGCTTTGTTGGTTTCATGATCATATCAAAATCCTACATCTTTACAACCCAATTGCCTCTTTTCATCCCAAACTCCTGCTGAGTCAGTATAGATTTCACTGTGGTGTCAGGGACCAAGGTAGTAACTCGAGAATTGAGGATGTAGAAATGAAAATGTTTCACGGCCTTCACCACTACATAAGCATGCTTCTCCATATTTGAGTAATTCAGCTCATGAGATTTGAGAGGGTAGTTCATGAAGGAAATGGGAGATTCCATGCCTTCTTTATTTTATTGAAACAGAATTGCTAAAAGTGTATGTTCTAAAGCATAGCTGTAAATGTTGAATTCTTTGCTATAGTTTGGACAAGCCAAAATTGGAGCATGGGCAATGGTAGTCTTGATATCTTCAAAATTCAACTTGCCTTTTTTAGTATAGTTGAAGGTGGCCTTTCCTTTCATCATGTTTACAATGTGCCTAGTCTTCTCAGCAAATTTGGGGATGAATCTCCTTAAGAAATTCACCTTTTTGAAGAAAGAGTGAATAACAGTCTTGCTTGTGGGCAAGTAAAGTTCTTGGATAGGCTTGACTCTATCTGAGTCAATATTTATGCCTCTTTTGGACATAACATGTCCAAGAAGTTTCCCCTCTATTACTCTAAAAATTGACTTTTTGGGGTTTAAGGAAATGCCATTCTGGCGGCAACATTCCAGCACTTACTGCAAATGGTTCACATGATTTAGGTGATGCTTAGAGAAGATAGTCAAGTCATCAAGATAAACTATGATGAACTTACCCATCTCATCCATGAAGGGAAGGTCCATTTCTCTTTGGAAGGTGGTGCCAGCATTTATCAAACCAAAAGGCATACTTTTATATGCAAATGTGCCCCAAGGTGTGGTCAAAGCAGTCTTATGCTGGTCTACTTCACCAACTTTGACCTGATTATATCTTGAGAAGCCATCTAGCATTGATAAAATATCCACCACTATCACTATTTATAGCACTTGATCCATGATTGGCAAATGATAATTATCCTTCAAAGATGCCTGATTCAAATTTCTAAAATCCACACAAAGGCGAATTTCACTATTTTTCTTTCTTACAGGCACTAAATTGGCAATCCATGTGGAATGATGGACTAGGAAGATTATCTTGGCATTTAGCATTTTTTGTATCTCAAATAAAATAGTACTTGATATTTTTAGATTATAATGCCTGGTCTTTTGCCTGTAAGGTGTTGAATCAGCCTTGAGAGGGATGTTGTGTCAGATTTTGTTAGGCTAGAGTGATTTCAGGTCAGTGTATGAATATGCTAGGACATCCATGTATTCAATGAGCAAAGAGGTGAACATGGAATGTTGTATAGGAGTAAAACATTTCCAAATGTTCACCATATTGGGGTCTTCCTTGGTTCTTAGATTTACTTGATCAAACTCCTGAGATGAACTTGAATCCATTGGCTACTGTCTGATGAATCTATCATGCTTATCAAACAATTTTTCAAGGGAAACCAGGTCTTTAGGGATCTTATTCACTTTCAATTGAAAGAACTCCTCACCTGTGTCTTCATTTGATTCAAGAGTTGTTTCATATTTTTGAGGTTCACTACCTTCAAAATGCAGTCATTCAAAGCTATCTTTTTGCTCTAGGAAGGCAATGATTTGGCTATCATTGTTAAATACCTACCAATGACTAGTATTGTCAGGTACACTTGGTCAAAAGACCAGCTCAATCATGTACTTGTCTCCCTTGAAATATAGGTGGGGGATCAAGAGAGTAGCTAAAATAGCCAATGCATCTACCTCGTCATTAAACTCTCTAGGAACTACAAAGATGCTGAAAGCATCAAAGTCTTCAAGCTAGTCCCAAACTAGATTGTGGTAGTGACAATCTTTCATTCTTGGTTTGATATAGGTTAATCACCTGATAAACCACTCATTCAGCATCTCCTTTAGCATGAAGGAGCTTGATGCCTTTGTCTCGAGCGGTTCTCAATCCAAGCAGCAAAGACTCATATTCAACTGTGTTATTCGTGTTGCTGAATTACAATTTATAAGATGAGGGAAAAATATCTCCTTGAGGAGATATTAACACCACCCTAGCTCCTAAACAAGTGGAAGAGCAATTGCCAACAAATTCAAGAATCCATACCTCATTTGATCTTGATTTCCTTTTGGATTCTTCTTCATCCGGGGATGGAGAAACTTCCACACTTGCCTTGTGCTTAGCCAATTCTTTTGTTGTTCCTGCTGACTATGCTTCCAGGCTATCATCTATAGGAACTTCATTAGATGTCTCATGAACTCCATTTGTGTATAGAAAGTAGTTACCCATGCTTGAAGACTCAAACAAAATTTGAGCTTCAGGTGCTGAGGTCTGGGTAATAACATATTTCACTTTCTTCTTAGGGATCAACCTCTTCATAACACCTTTGACTGGAATCCTCGCCTTTGATAGATCCATGCTAAATTCACCACCAACATCCCTACAAAAATTCTTCCTAAGAAGGATGCCATATGGTGCTGGGACATCTGCTACCAAGACAGTCATCTTGATTCTTTTGTCAGGAAATGTAGCAAATGCAAATTGGGCATCTTTAATTTGTCCTAGTAAAGGCACTTGCTTGTTTTCCATTTAGAAGCATCTACCAAAATTTTTGGTCAATGTGAGATCAAGGGATTCAACCACTTTAGCAAGCATGACATTGTTTGAAGCTCTAAAATCAATGATGCAATTATTCAGTTGATGTCCATTTATCAGTAATGAGACATAAAAAGGTTCAGTCCTACTAGGAACAGTAGGGGGAGCGGTGACAAGGTTGTTCCTAGTGGGTGCATTCTTGGTAGCATCATGCATCATTTTGGGAATTGCTCGCTCAACAAGGATGTTTTGGTTTTTAACACATTAAACTAGTTTGTCTAATTGCTCAGGATGGGACTGCAGAAACTCAAATTTTGACATCTAAATTTTGGTTTTCTTGATATGGTTAATGATATCAAATGTCTAGAATGAGCTAGGAATAGAGGGTGTGAGTTCATCCTTTTGATTTTTGAAAGGGGGAGGATTGGAGTATGAAATTGAAGTAGAATGTGTAGGGGCATTTGGGGTGTTTACCTTTTTTGAAATCACCAGGTCATTTGGCTAGAAAGGAAGAGTGGATCCCTACTTAAGAATTGAAACTGCTAGTTGAGGTCACTCTTTTGCTTTCTCCTTATCAACTTGTTGAGCTGATTGATTCTTGGACTAGGTAAATATAGCATATGACCCTTCAATTGCATTGCCTTCACACTTGGGTTCATTGTGATAGCTTAGGAAACCAATATGGGAGTCGCCAGCTAATTCTTCTTCTTCCTTAGTGAAGAGATTAACATCATCTTCAAGATTTAACTCGGGATGGAATGAGAAATCTGCTTCAGCTTCTAGATATTTGACTGCCGAGTTGTTTGGAGGTGCTTCAAGGGTGAGGTTCCTCTATAGAGGTGGAAGGTAATTTTGTTGTCCCTGATTCCTAGTAGCATTGCCTTGGTACATCTAATTTTGAAATGTCCTCCTGGGTATATCTCTGTATGCAGGAGCAGATGACAGTCCTTGTGCCATTTGCTTTCTAAGAGCTAGCATTTCATTTGGTAGCTTTTGTACCATTGGGTCAATGGTGACTATAGGTGAATACTCAAAAGATGAAGAGGATTTACCTTTATTAGGGTCTCTCTTTATCTTTCCTACCAAGATAAGGTCATCCTTTACCTCAATAGCCAAGTTCTGAGCAGCAGCAAGGTCTATGTGTTTGGCCTGTCTCAACAAGAAACCTACTTCAGGCAATTATGAATTGATGAAAAGGCATTTGAGGTTCTGAGGCATCAGCTGGGTGACCATGGGAATTTTGTGCCTCAACTTATTAAACCTAGCAATAAAATCCCTCATAGGCTCATGAGGCTCTTTCTTCATCTGAGTGAGCTGGGCCAACAAGGCATGTGCATCTTCTACAGGCTTGAAACTAGCTTCAAATTTGTCTTTCAGGGTGTCCCAATCAGTCACTAATCTATTCTATAGGTGGTACAACCAGTCTGTAGTAGCACCTTGTAGTGTCTCTATGAATAGCCTAACCACTATGTCTTTGAATTCCACACCTATGACACCGTAGGCTATGCTGAAAGCTACAATGTGTTCATCAGGATGAACCTTCCCATCACTAAAGAATTTTGGAAAATTCTTCCTTGAACTGCATGGAAGCTCATGTAGAGGTGGAGTCAAATTTAGTGGACCGAAAGAATTACCCCAGGGGCCTTGAGCCATGATTTGATTATGCAAAAGTGGGATCACTAATCTAGGTGGAACTTAGATAGGTAAAGCTCAGCCAATCCACTTTGTGTTGGTGGCTTGGTAGGGCTAGGAGGAAGGCTCTTAGTTCAGCTAAGGTGAGGTTGTGGAGGAAACAACTTGAAATTACTCTGCTACACCAACTCAAAAGTAGGGTCAACAACACCTTGGGATTTTTAGCCTTTGGTATAACATGGAGTTGCTAGATTATAGAACAAAAAATGGAAAAGAGTAGGATCTACTTTAGCTTCAAGTTTGAGACTTCAAACTATGCGCTCTTCCCTAGTAGAGTGGCCAGAAAACTATTGGGTGATTATTTTGTCGACCAACTAATTGGCATTCAAAATAGTTCCTATCACCACAGCATAGAGAGATTGGTCATCTAGATGTGCAGGTTTACTACATCACAAGGGGACAAATCTCTCCTCTCATTAAGGGGAGATCCCTATAGATATATAGGAGATGCAAGAGCCTATATATATATATATATATATATATATATATATATATATGTAGAAAGTAAGACATAGGGGTGAGACAAACCATCCATCTCTCTTCTTTCAGAGATGATGTACATAGATGAAAGAGAAAATCCTGGCTATAAACGCTGAAGGCACTTCTCTTCTTTCAGAAGTGTCGCTACAAGAAATAATAGGAATTTCTTTTTTCTTTTAGGTAGTGAAATAACTAGTGATCAAAAGAACGTAGGAATAATAGGCTGAAATAGAGCTCAAAGTCTCCACCTCAACTGCCAAAAGATTATATCAAAAAGGATAATGGGGGCACAAAGTCACCCCAAAATCCTCAACACAAAAAGAAAGGAAAACACAAACTAAAATCAATGGTGAAAGCACAAAGTCTTCTCAGAGTCGATTTTAGGACACTTCTTTGTTACCTTCACTAATTTTGTGCACCAAATTAAATGAATGAGGACACCTTCAGATGACACAAGTCAGAACATCATAAAGTCTGTGAAAAACTTGCTTTCTCATTTAGATAACAATGGAAATGAAATTACAACCTGAGATCAAAGTCTCAGTCTTCTTCTTTCAAAATGGGTAGAGTTTCACTCTTGTAAAAATTGAGAAGTTTCCTTTACAAATGAGAGAATTAACAAACTTATAGCCACTACACAAGGATTGACACCCTTTTCCATGGGACAACCCATGTTATAGTTAATGTCTTTAATGTGTCTCTAGTTTGGTCTGGAGAGACCATGCTGAGAATAGTGCACTACCATAACTATGGCGTGTCCTTTCATCTAATATGTCTCTTCCTTCATATGGACTATCTGGTCATTTGCAAATTTGTCTTTAATTCATTGAAGAAAATAGGCTGTGTCCTTGGTTTGGTGCGCTTAGAAGTCTACTCGATCCACTGTTTCATCTACTTTGAATAACTCTTTTAAAGATACTTCTGGTCCTTTGATCTCACTCCTCTCTTCACTACTTAAGTGCTTCTTTTCTCTTTATAGCCCTTCTTGCCTATGTCTTTGGGGGGGTCCTTTCTGTGTCTTTGAAAAGTGGCATGTTTTGCTATTATGAAACTCATTAGAAACTTACATGTTTTGCCTAAGCAACTCCAAAAGGGGAACACGGATACAAACACTTGTTACATTCTGCTGAGTCATAATAAGACACGTGACATATAAAGACCTTTAGGGGTTATATAGAAGATGACACATGGCAGCTTTCAATCTGCTTTATCTTTCTTCAGTTAGGATTTTTTTTTATTAAGGCTACCTTTGATCTTTTGAACCATGTTAAACCATTAAACTTTGAACTCTTTCGGTTCAAAGTTTAATCGGTTCATTGGCTTACTCTGTGTCTCACTCGAACACTGCTTCCTTTATCTTTCTAAGCTTTGATTGAACCTTTGAACCTTGAACCCATTGAACCTTTTGGTTCAACGGTCCAATGGTTCATATGTTGAACCACTTTTTGTCCAAGTCTGTGGAAGTTCCTTTCTATGTCTTTGTTTGGGCTTTTTTCATCGGGCAAAAATCCCAAAAAAATTCCTTCAGATAAAAGGTCTGAAGGAAAGCTTCTGTGACTTAGCCATTTGTTCTTCTTTGTTTCTTCAGACTTTTCTCTAGGTGAATTCCTTCAGACAAAAATTTTGAAATAATTTTGCCTTAACATTTTCCGAGAATTTTCTTGAGAGAATTCTTTTGGCCCCTTGGACTTAGCCATTTCCATCAGACAAAAAGTCCAAAAGAATTGTTCCTTTTTGGCCTTTGAACAAATCTAAAGGAATTCCATCTTTTCTTTGACCTTCGAACCAATGTTGCCTGCCCTCCGTAAGGGCACTTGCCTTATTCGCTTTGGGGTAGCCCCTTGAAATTTTTGATTGAACCAACTTGGTCGTTGAACCCATTGAACCTTTAAACCAAAGTGGTTCAAAGTTCAATGGTTCAAGCCTATGTCCTTTGTCATTTTTTGATTGAAATCCTTTTGATTGAACCGAGGCATTGAACCAATCCTGGGAATGACTAAGTGTTAGTAGCTTGTTCTTTTGACTGAACTTGCCTGTAGAAGCTCTTTTAACCTATTGAACCTATGAATCCCCTTTTATGAAAAAAGCTTAAAAATGAGGAATTTGAAAGCTCAGAACAATTTTAAGAAGGGGAGAGAGAAATTTTGGCTTGTAGGTTGTCCCAAGAATGAGTGGAATTTTTTGGGGAAAATAATATACAATGATGAAGAAGGGATGATCGAGATCTACATGATAAACAAAAGGTATTTTTGAATCATTGAATGTGACAAGAGTACAAAGTCAAACATCTATGTTAAAGGATGTAAGAGGTTGAGGGTCTTTAGGTTAGACTCTATAGATTTAAGGGCCTCTATCAGTACCTAGAGGTGATGGGGAGACGTTTTGATTAGTTCATATAGGCTCATCTTCATCGATGTCTGGTGATGTTGTTTCAAAATGATTCACTAGATAGATATAGAAGGGTTGGAGGGAGAGGCACTTAAGATATATATTTTGGGTTTTAGTGAAGCTGAAGGTGCTTGATTCTAGTTGGAAGGTTTAGGGAAATAAGGATATGTCCATGAAATGGACACTTTGGCCTTTCCCTTATCCTTTTACTGGGTTCGAGATTGGGTGGCCATATGGATAGTGTAGATGGGGGGAAGCATTAGTCTATAAGGTTACTTTATTTCTTCCTCACTCTTGGAGAGAGTGAAAGAGTGGCTAAGTATTGGATAAGTTAATTTGGTGGCTTGGTTGATAATGGGATTAAGAGAGATTCATCTGATAATAGATCATCCTCATCCCATAAGTTATGGGCAAGTGCTTGGAGAGATTTATAATTCTCTATGTCTTGTCTAGGTGCCCTATAGTATGAGTAAATTAAACTATCATTAAACCAAGATGGTTTAGTAATTGAAGGGATACATTGTTTGATAGGTGGTAGGTTTAAGGAATAATTTTGTAACAACCTTTGTAAAATGGTTGAAAAGTGTTTAATAAAAGGTATTAAGGGTGATAGGATTTTGGTTTTTGGGATGGGATCCTTCTTAGAAGTAGGCTTCACCATGGGAGTTGTGGGTGGTAGAATGGTTTTGGTAGGTGGGTTATATTGGGATTTCTTGGTGTAAGATGGTTTTAAGTTAGAAGGTTTAAAGGTGAAAGATTTGGATGTGGATGTTTGAGATGATGAAGGTTTGGAGATAGGGGGTAGGTAGAGGTAGATAGTTTGGTTAAAAATGATGCAGAGTTTGATGTTTTGGAGGGGGTAGGTAAAGATATAATAAAAAGAGGAAGTTTAGCTTGGGTAGTTTTTTGAGGGTTAACTTTCTTGATATAAATATGAACTTTTAGGATAGAATAAGCATGGGATCCCAAGATAGAATGTATGAGGGAAGTGGATGGCATAATTCTAGTTTTCGGTGGGAGTTTGAGTGGCTCACCCTTCTTGGTTGGTTTGGTTAATGTTTTATTTGGTGGAGTAGATGGGGTTAAGTCCAAATTCAAATATGGGTGGATAATGCTAGGAGTAGGAAGTACCCCTATATTATTGATAGGTTTGAATAAAGAGGTGAAAGGTGATTTTGATAATTTTAGATGGAGGTGGTTTGGATAGTTCATGCATGGTTTTGGGGAAATTTTTTTTTGATGAAGGAGCTAAAGTTATTATAGGTTTAAGGATAGGTATGATTGAAGATGAGGTGGATGAAGGTGAGGTTGAAGGTTCATACTTGTTTTGATAGGGGATCTCAAGATGGTGGTAAAAGGTGGCTCGATCCATATTGGGTTGAGAAGAGAAATATAGGCTTTGGACCAGTCTAAAGAAGGATTTTTAAATTGGTTTGGTTTCTTGGGAATCATATTAAAGGATTAGGCCCATGGGTTAGGGTAAGGGAAATTTTTTTACCCTTGTCCTTGATAAATTTTTTCAAGATTTGAGAAGATGTTTCCTCTATGTAAGGAGTAGATAAGGTGGTCTCTCTTTGTGGAATGGTTTACAAAGAGAGAGTGGGTGATTCCATGATGGGGGAGGAATGTTTTATCACAATTCTCATTTAATTAGGAATTTACATCAAATGAGATGTTGGTAAGTCCATTATATTTTCAAGTGAAGCAGAGGAGGTGGTTTCTTCCTTTGTTTGGGTATCCAAAGGAATGGAGGGTCATTACACAACTTCAATAAGTGGAGTGGAGGAAGAGGTAGTTGAGTTAGTGGTTTCCTCAATGATAGGTTCACTGATAATTACATTGATCATATGGACCTCATGAGCATGAGATGATTATGGTTTTTTGTCATCATGGCTGGTAGAAGTGGCATAATTGGGGAATGGTTATCAAAAGATGTAGAGTGACTGATTTAGAGGTGTATTGGTATTATCCAATGTAATTTCTCCTTAATAAATCAAGTTTTAGACAATGGTTTTGAAGGCATTACACCTACTAACATCATGTCTAATGACCCAATGGATAACACAGAGATCATTATCATTATACCAACCAAACATAATGTGAGAAGCATAGAATTATTGGGGAGGTTTGATGGGTGGAAGTTGTATGATGTTGTATTCAAGGAAATTGTTCAAAACTGAAGCATATGAATCCCCTAGTAGAGTGTATTGTTTTAAGGTATCCCTATTTTGATTTTGGGTTTATTGATTAGAGTATTTAGAGGAGTTGGTTTAGTTGGGTTGGTTAACAATCAAAGGTAGAACAATTTTAAGGAAAATCATGTTTATAGCTACCTTTGGTTTGGTGTTGGGGTGGTTATATTGGTTGGTAGTTATGGATATGGAAGGGTCATTAGATTTGAATCTATAGTTTTTATTTCTTAGTTTCAACTTCACCTCATTAATGGCTCTGATTTCTAGTTTATGTGCCATGGTGAAAACCTCATCAAAGGCTCTAAAGGTTTAAACTTGTAGAGGGGAACAACATATTTGGCACAAACCCAAGAGAAAATTTCAATCAACACAGGTTAAGGAAAATATAAAGAGATCTAGTTGATAAGACCTCTCCATCGAGCTATGAAATTGGCAATTGATTTGTCATCAAATTGTCTAATGGAGTAGAGGTTTGTGATGGAGACCTTCCTAGATATATTGATCAAAAAGTGGTCTCAAAAGGTTTGGGCAAGTATGGAGTGTTTAGTGATATCACTATATTAATCTAATGTTGGTCTAGATAAAGACATAGGAAAGGTGTGAAGGAAAAGAGCATCATCATAGGAAATTAAGTAGTAAGAATGTTGAAACACTCTTAGGTGTTGTTGGGGGTTTTCCTTGATTTAAAATTTAGAAAATTTGGGTAGTTCCCATTAAGGAGGGTAAGGTTGGATATGTATGGATGGGTGAATAAGTTCATTATAGATATGGTCATAATATAAGAGGTTATGATGCCCATAGATAAATGACTCTAGGTTGATCATTTTATCCATCAACATTTTGACCAAATCTATTTAGGGTTGGGGATTTTTATAATTTTGTGGCAAGTTTTGTTAGGGTTGGGTGGATGCAATATATGGATAATTGGTAGAAGGTTGAGAAGATGTCACATGTTAGTATATGGTCATTAAATGTTGTGATGATTCCACATAAGGGTTAATAGGCACAATAGGTTGGGTATAAGGTGCCACATATGGGTTAATGGGTACAAGAGGTTGAGTGGAAGATGGAGCTATGTATCTTTGTGGATTAGGAACATAGCATGGGTAGGGTGTCATAGGTATTTGTTGAGGAGTTGATGTGGGTTAGTTGGGAGGTATGATACTATTAAGCAATTATGGAATTAATATGGATTGCATTAGAGGTATGGATGATTTAATTGGCTGGGGGTGAGTGGTAACTTTGGTACTAATAGGAGGAAGGGTAGAAGGTATATAAAACACCACTTTTTGATATAGGGTGGAAATTGGTGAGTTGTTAGTGATAAGAAGAATAGTGGAAATATGAGTATAAGGTATCCCCATGATGGATGGATCATGGGTAACAAAAGTTGATGTTATCCCTATATTGGAGGGGTTATTGGTTGATGTAAAAGGTGTTGTTATTAGTTAAGTTGTTTGATTGAGTTTAGATTGTGGTAGTGTATGGGTTATTGGTGGAGGAATATGTTGTAGTGATCATAAGTTGGGTAGAGGTAGTGGCAACAAAGGTATCTCATCTAAGATAGGGAGGCATCCCATAAAGTGGATCATTAGGAGGAACTAAATTAGGGGTACAATAAGATAGGGTGTTTAAGGAATGTTGGAGGGCCATGAGGTTGTTATCAAGGAAGGTGGTGAAATCCACATCACCTTGGATAACTATCTAAGGCATGGTAGGGCTGGTAGAAGGATGGGGAGAACCCTCAACATATGAGGTATACTCCATGGAGGAACAAGAAGAGGAAGGTGGATCTTGGTTGGTTTGGTTTTTCAACTATTGTCTAGTAAAAACCATATGAGGAATAAAAAGGAATAAAGGACGTCTCAAAACTCAAAAATAAAGCAAACAAAAACAAAAATATCTCAATGCAATCGAAAACATACACTAAAGTGTGTTTAAATTCTTAAGGTACCTTTTATCTCATTTTTGGCTTATGACTTAGTTGGAAAGTGTGAAGAAGAACTTGGTTTGTAGAACAAGCACTAGCAAAGAAGTCTATGGTTGGTTTGAGGTGTTTAAGGATTTCAAAAGGATTTGTGTTGGAAATAAATACAAGGCTTAGTATTTGGGTCTATCCCCTCCATTAATACACCAAAGTGATAAAGGTGTCAGGTGCTTAGCTAGTATATACTAATTCCCAAAGTTTAAACTCAACTAGAGAGCTGAGTTTTGGTTTCTCTTCTTGGTAATGAGCTCAGAGTAAGATAGCCAAAGGGTGAAGGTGATCTTCTAGGAGATGAAACCCTAGTTAGGCCTTATGTCAATTGTTATGATTTTTTGATTAATTTAAGTGGTTTGGTATGGTGTGTGATAAAGAAGTGAAGCTACAATTGAATTTCTTAGCATTTAATTTTAACTACATGAGATAAACATGTAAGTAGTCAATTTATGTAAGGTTTATTTTGTACTCAAAATAAACATTGATTTCTTTATATGACATAGAATAAGGAAGAAAAGAGCACCTAGATGTTGTTAGGTCCCATCAGGCATGCCAAAATGTTTATCTCAATTTTAGTTTATTTTCTATTTAAAGAAGAAGTAAAAAACTAAATATAAGTATGCTAGAATAACCTATTTATTTATGCATGGATGATCGAGATGATTGTGAAGATATTCTCTTTGTCTTGGGAAGAATGACCTATAAATGATAAAACACTAATTCAAAGGGGTTATTAGATGGATATCAAGGTGGATTTCCTAGCGTAAGATAGATCTAAGAAGCGTAAGCTTACTAAGAGTTTGTTAATCCAATCTCTTAAAATAGTTAAGCTAAAATAAATAAATATGAATTACTTGCATCAATTGAAAAAAAAAATTTAAATGGAATGCAAGAAGAAACAAATTCTTGATAAAGGAAATAGATTAATTATAGCAATAAGTAGGTCAATACTAATGTTAAATAGAGCAGGTTGGGTTCAAAAAATAGGTGGGCTCTCTATGAACAAGAAGAAAGATAGAAATTATAATTTAGTTGAGGGTAAGAAGGTAGATATAACTTACATTATTTCCTACCAAAGTGACCATCAGTAGTTGGGATGACCATCAGAGGTTAAGGTGACAATTAATAGTTAGGTGACTATCAATAGTTGAAGGTAACCATCGATGGTTAGGGTGACCATCAATAGTTATTGTGGATTATAAAGGTGTTTATAAAAGGGCTATAGAATGGGTTAGTAATTGATAGGAGATTTGGTTAAGGTTAGGGGGTTGAAAGATATTATGCAAAAGGGTCTAATTCAGACAGAGATGTCAAAAACCAAATAAATAAAAATTGAAACATGAAATGCACCTAGTGATTTTCTTGATGGTTGATGGTAGACTGAGAAGTAATTTTAGTAGAGTAATGTTAATTTACCTAAATAATAACTTTTTCATAGGTTTGGGTCTCTATCGTAGCTATTGACTTGCTGAAGGGAAGACATACAAAGTTCTTCTTGATGCTAGAAGCTCTTAATGACTATTGGTTGATAGATTGACTACTAAAATCTTAGTTCTCTAGATGAATGGATGATGGATCCTTTTTTAACCTCCTTCTACTCTCTTTTATAGGTAAAAGAGATGGAGGTGTGGGTTTTATAAGGGGTGAAACTCATTACACAAATTGAATTCTTGATGTGTTATCTGGATACATGAATTAAATTGTGAGGTGTTTGGATTCACACATAGACTAAGTTTGAGTGTTTTGATAGTAAGGACCTGAATATCAATGATCATATTAACCATCAATATTCAAGTGTTGAAGGTCAAGTGGTGTGAAAAATTAGGTTAGTGAGTTGGTTTAGATAGTTAGCTAACTTGACTCAAGGTCATGGTCAGAGGTTGGTTAATGGTTGATCTAGGGGTATTTTGACATCTAAAACCATCATGTGTAGTTTACAAGTGTCTACATTATTAAAAATATGATGATAACTATATCATGTCTCAATTTAATCTAGATACTTGTATGCCCATCATTATAAAAAAACCTTATCCCAAATTCATGCTTTTAATTAGGATTTTCATACCATTTTTTTGGATCATACCTTAGATCTTGAGGGTCATGTGTCTCCTCTCAATTCTCCTCTTACCAATACTCCTTGGGTGGTAGAAAAAATTATGCCTTTCAAATCTCCAAAAGTTCTTACACCTTATTTACCACCTTTGGCTCCAATCATTACATTTGATCCTTCTCTCATCATTGAAACCACTAATATACCAATCCCATATGATCCATCTACTTTTTTACTTCTAAAATTACACTTGATGCGAAAGCAACAAATATTCATTAGATACTTATTGAGTATGATCACCATGATAATAAAATTCTAGATCTTGAAGTAGATATCGAGTATTATGGTCCTTTTCTTACCTTGCCTAGTGACAAAGCTATTATTGAGTTAATTTATGCCTGAGAACCTCAACTTCCTTAGAAGCATCATAAATTTGGGAATTTTAAAACTAAAAATTATCGCTTCAACAACTTTGTTACTAACATTAACTTTAAAAAAATCCAATTTTAACCTTACCCAATGCACCATGCCACTTTCAAAATGATAATGTCATGCTCATTAAAGAAACCACTCATATTAAATATGGTAATCCATCTTGTCCTTGACCTGTCACAATCTTTCATGAGCTCTCTCCTACTGAACATGATAATTTTGGCTTATTCTTTGATAAGTATTGTGAGGATTTCAATTGATCCTATGAGGACATGCCTAGAATTAACCCTAGAATTATGATGCATAACATGATTAATTATCTTGATTCCAAGCCTATACATCATGAACAAACAAATTTTTTTCCTGAAGTTTTAACTTTATGTCATAAGGAAATCATCAAATTATTTGATGCTAAATTTATCAAACTAGTGGATTATTCTGAATGGATTTCTAAAATTATTCCTATTTGGAAGAAAATCACTATGGTCATTAATATTTTTATTGATTTATACAATCATAATATTGTTTATCCCAAGGATAACTTCCTTTTACCTTTAATAAGTGCCATTATTGATTCCACAGTTAGTTACAAAATGTTATCTATTATGGATGGATTCTCAGGATATAATTAGATACATATTGCCCTCAAGGACCAATATAAGACTACTTTTACCATGGAATGGGGCACCTATTTCTATGTTAAAATACCCTTCAAACTCAAAACTTCTAGATCAACTTACCAATGAGCAATGACTCACATCTTTCATGATCTCATCCATAAAATTATTGAAACCTATCTAGATGATCTCATTGATAAATCCAAACATCATAACAATAATATTTTTGATCTTGCTATCATATTTGACCATTTCCTTAAATATAAAGTTGGACTTAATCTTTAAAAATGTGTCTTTGGAGTCATATCTAGAAATTTTTTAAGAATTCTCAGTCTCTCTCCATAGCATGGATGTTGACGCCACCAAGATTAGTTTCATCGTCAACATGCCCATTCCTAGATCTATTCTAGACATTCATACTTATTTAGGCAAACTTAGGGCAATTACTTGATTTGTTTTTGAAATAGCATATCACATCCACTCTATCAATTACCTTATCAAGAAAGGCACTACTTTGGAATGGATGGATCCATGCCAAAAATCCTTTGATAACATGAAAGAGTCTTTGCTTTACCCACCTAAAATTTGTCCTCTTTCCAATGATAGACACTTGATTCTATATACTTCTTCCACACCTATGTAAGTTAGCACAATGCTTGCCAAACATGATGATATGGGAAGAGAGTATGTTATCTACTACATTAGTTGAGGCCTTATCAATTATGATAAATGTTATACCAAAATTGAATGTGATTGGTTTTATATCTATTTCATTGCTAAAAAGTTTTGTCATTAAATAAATTACCAAACTACTTATGTCATCATTCATTCTAACCCCCTTCATCATTTCTTATCCAAATCATTTATTATTGGATATAGAATTGGAAAATGGATAGCCTTATGGAATTTTATCTCTACATCATCACTCAGAAAGTTGTTAAAGGGCAACTCATAGTTGATCAACATGTTGCATCTCCCATTCTAGCCACTTATTCCCTTCAAGATGATCTTCTAGATGAAAATATCCTTTACATAAAAGGTCTTAATCAATATATCTCTCTCAAATATTATTTTCATAGCTTTATGGTTAATCTTGAAGCCAATAAACTTGATGAATCTTTTACTCCCTTTGGTATTACTAAAACAAAATTAGTTATTGAGGAGCTCCTTGAAATTAATGTTGACTTGCATGAGGATACTTGGACACTTCATTTTTATGGTGTTAAATTCCTTCAAGGATCTAGGGTAGGTTTCATTCTCATGAGTCCTCTTGGAAATATCATTCATTTAGCTTTTTGTTTCACATTTGATGTCACCAATAATATGGTTGAGTATGAATCTCTTATCTTAGGCATGAGAGCTTCTCTTGATTTAAACATTCAATACCTTCATGCTTTAGGTTATTGTCAACTTATTTCTCATCAAGTTAGTGGTGATTATTAAAGTAAAAGTGAGAACCTTATTACCTATCATCAAATTGTAACCACTCTTGCTAAAGATTTTATCTCTTTCACTATTGAGCCTATTCTAAGATATCAAAATTCCATTACTAATTCTCTTGCCTCATCAACATCTATCTTTCATCCTCATCAAGTTCTTTCTAATCCTTATTTTCTTATACAAATAATAAAATTCCCATATTCAAATCAACCACCAAATTAAATTATTTAACATATTGAATCTATTACCATTCACCAAAACCCATGGTACCAGGATATCATTCAATTTTTAGAACACCAAACTTATCTTCCTAATTTATATTCTTATGAAAATACATGCATTCATAAACCAACTTTCAAATATGTATTTCAACACAACATCCTTTATTATCATACTATTAAGGGTACCTTTCTCCATTGTGTTACGAAAAATGAGGTCCCTCCTCTTCTTGAACAATCAAATGGGGGCATTTGTAGTTGCCACTATAGTGGACATGATACATCCCACAAATGCCTATGTATGGGTTACTTTTGGCCTACTCATAAAAAGGATGAAATTGAATATGATAAAAAGTGTAATAGTTTTTAGCTTCATGATGATATAATTCATTAACCTCCAACCAAACTTCAAACTATTGAATCTCCTTGGCTCTTTTCCACATGGAGATTTTATCTCATTAGTAAACTTCCTCACTCTCACAATGGACATGTCTTTATCATCACCGCTACTGATTATTTTACCAAGTAGATAGAAAACATGCCCCTTGTTATGTCACCAATCCTACCATTTCAAATTTTATTCTAAATTAAATCATTTTCTACTTTGACATTCCCCATACCATCATTTCAAATAATGGTGGTAATTTCAAAAACAAACATGTTAAACAACTTTGTAATAAATTCAAGATCAATCATAAATTTTCCATGCCTTATCATCCATAATGAAATGGTCAAGCTGAGGCCACTAATAAAATTCTCAACAAAATTCTCCAAAAGATAATTTGTGAAACTTTCATGGATTGGCATCTTCATCTTTACCCTACACGTTGGGCTTATTGGACTAGTATACATACTACCACTAGGGAAACACTAAATTATTTAGTCTATGGTTATGATTTGGTCCTTCCTTTAGGATTTGAGATTCCTTCTCTTATTATATCTCTTTATGGTATTATTACCGATGAATGATTATGTGAAACTTGCCTTCATGCCCTTGATCTTCTTGATGAATGTCATCTTTATACCTTACAACATAACCACCAATACAAGGCTCATATTGCTATACAACATAACAAATGTGTTAAATATGCACTTTTAATATTGGTGATCTTGTTTTCAAATTAGACTAGACACATGATAAAGAAGCTAAATAGACCCAAAAATGGTGGGGCCCATATTTATTTAAGGACATTCTTGGTCCAATAACCTAATACCTTCAAACCAATGAAGGCCATGTTTTTAAAAATACCACTAACACTCGATTCTTTAAAAAGTACTTTTTATAAACATTTACTTTTTCTTGTCATAATTTTTATCTACATATATCTAAGACTTTTTGTAGGTTACTTAAGCATGGGTCTTTCCCTCTTTAGCAAGTTCCTTCCTTTCACAAACCTTTAGTCCTCTCTTTTGGTCTTTTGGTTTCTTGATGTACCATAGTTTTCTTTATCTTCTTGTATTTTATTTTGTTTTTTTCATCCCTTGGGTTTTTATTTTCTAAGTTGCTTCATAAGAATATGGATAGGACCCATCATTCCACACAAAATTACCACCATCTTATTTTTTTGTCTTTTGTTTTGGCACCCCTTGATTTTTCTTTTGTGAGTTTTTTTGTAAGACCATGGATAGGACCTGATGTCCCTCATAAAATTACCATCTCTTTGATTTATCTTTTAATTATTTTATGAAGTTGTAGTGTAAGACCATGGATAACACCTACCCCTCATAAAATTACCACCTTTTCATGTTTTTGATCCTTGTTCTCAACTTTAATTTTTGCTTCTTTTACTAGATGAAATTTGTATAAAAATATATGTTAGCATGTTTTCCTCCATTTCTCTCAATCTTATGATAAGTAATCACACTTTATTATCATTGTATCCATTCTTCCCTTTTGTCACATTTTTTGCAATTTAAAGTAATTCAAATTATTCCATGTGTCACTTCTCTTGATTTCCGCTTCCTTTCACTCCACATTAGATAAAATAAGGTCAAAGTCAAAATAACACTTTTATTTCACCTAGATTTATGAAACTCTTAGACCCCATGATGTTTGAAGTTATCTCTCTTAGCAACCTTATCCTAAGTATTCAAATGAAAGTCATATATAGCACCCATGTTTGGTCTTCCAAATCCATATGGAGGAGGAATTGAAAAAGACATCATGAAAGTTAAAATCCAAATCATTTTAATTAAAAGGAAATGATATGTAAAAGGCAACATACAAATTTCAAAAGTCAAAATCACACCAAAAGACATGATTCCAATCACATCTTTTATCTCTAATTGAAGCTAAAAATTCACAGTTGGCCTCACATAAAGTCAAGGTCCTTTAGGGTATGGCAGGCTAGTAGATTGGAATAAAGGAATTCAAAAAAACTCTATGGTGCTACATACTTTATCATGCAAGTAACCAATATTCATAGTAGACTAATGAGTCTATAATGGGTCCTATAGAATGGGGAACAGATTGTGGGAAGGTATGTCCATTTAAATTTTCATACATATAGCCTTCATGGGATGATCTATATAATCTATTTATTGACCGAAGACTTGTGTGGCTAAGTTAAGTTACTCATAGTCCTTAAGGTAAAAATCTCTCTTATTTTTACAAACCTAATTTGAGTGTCTTGAATTCAATAAAGAGTTCCTCTACCTTGGTTTTTCCTTCATTCTTCCCTCCACCTATTTAATTTCCCCCCTTGATAGACAAATTGTGATTCCAAATCTATTTTCCCTTCTTATTTCATTATTTTTCTTCATCTCTTAAAAACATGCTAGCACTACTTTGTTTCAGTTTTATCTATCCTCAGAGTGAATTAACATGTTTGATAAACTATAGATTTCTTCTTTCTTTACACCATAAATTTACATTTATAAACTTACTTTACTTTCCTTTTACCATTTATCATTATTGAAATGTCTTGTTGTTATATACACCTGAGTTTGTACCTTTTTCCATTATTGAGCGAGGTTGGATTGTTACTTCTCACTTAGCTATGTTGTTTTCCCTTTTTATGCACATTTTTCTATTGTTGAGTGAGATGTGGATTATTACTGTTCACTCATCAATATTGTTTTACCATTTTTTATGACTTTTACCATTGATTTGTTTTATTACCATCATGTTTGACATGTATCCTTGGTTTGACATGGTGAGTTTACCTTTCTTATTTGAGGATAGTTTGTTTGAGTTTTTTAATATTTAATAACCTTAGCTTTTTGGTTACTCGATTTACTCTTGTTGTTTGACTTGGTCATTTGGTCTAACATAGCACCTATCATCCCAACTTAATAAATTTCCCAAGTATGTCCCATATTCATAACACCAACTATATAGGCTTTTATTTTGTTATTTCTCTTTTCTTTTGTATTCTTGGGTTTGTTAAAATTAGTCTCTGCACCCTACAAAATCAAAACTAATAACAAAGTAGACAACCATATTGAAGTAAAGGTAAGTCAAGGTATGCATTGCTTTAATTTTTAGCTCTTTACTTTTCAGTTATTTTCTCTTCAAAATAATACAATTTTGTTTTAGCATCAACATTGATTGTTACTATGGTCTTTCTCGAAGCACCAACCAATATTTCACCTTAGTGACATGTGATGAGATTCGATTGGAGCATATGTATACACATAATATTGTTAACTTTTATCAAATAATGATGATTTACATCATGTAAGAACCCACTGAGACTCAATATCTCTAAGTGTACACCCTAATGAGTGCATCAGGAAATGACTGGGTAGACCTTTGGTGATTCACAACATTTACTTCCATTATTACCACATTATTACCAATCCAACCAACTCTTAAAACCATTCCCTAATCTATTACTCCTCTCTTGAACACTCTTACAATATTTTTCCTCTTTCCATCCTTCTTTTCTTGCCTTAATTCACATCTAGAATGTTGGTAATAATAGGTTGACCAAGGTTAATGCTATATATTTTAGGGGTATTTTTCACTTTTTGGGTTTGTTAGCATTTAGCTGACCTAGCTCAGATCTAGTGAATTACCCCTAAAACCATATAGGATCGACTAGGTCTACCCTATATAGTTGAAATTTATAGGATGATTTAGGGAAAGATATACCTATAAATACAAGATAATTTTATCATTATTTAAATATGTAATTAAGATTTATTATTCGCTCATGCTTCTTCACAATATTCTCTTCCACTATTCTACTTAAGGAGTCTTATCTTAGGATTTCTACTTGGATAATATAGTCTTGTGGATAAGTCTTAGATTATATGGCCTTTCTTAGTAATCCTTACAAACTATAATAACCTCTTACAAATCCCCTTTGGCCAAGGGAGAGATTGAGTATTGATGGGTTCACATTCAGGTAAATATATTCTAACTTTGTTTTCCTCTCTTTGGTAAATATAAGTGGCATAAGTTTTGGCTTGAATAATATTACTCTTCATATTCCATGTATTAGGGTCTTACTCATACTTAACTTAATTGAGAATCTCATATAAATTTTTTGATTTCTTTACTAACCTCTCATGTTGTTCCGCATGCTTTGCTGTGCACTAGAATATATTTACTTTCTTGTTTATTATAATAAGTGAAAGTAATCCTTAGGAATATTTTAGGGTTGTTTCATGATTGTTTTAAACTATAGTCTTTGAAACCCTACCTTACATGGTGTATTGTGACAAGTGATCACCTAATTGTGTCTAGTGGATCCCCATATTATTCATGCTCCTACTTAATAGATGTATTCCTAATTGGAAGTATAGGTATTCTATATCTTCTTTGATCCAAGATTTATTTATAGACATTATACATTTATGATTGCATAAAATATCAATCTCTAAAGGAGGAGGAAAACATATGTGATGATAGTTCACTATCTTCTTAAAGAATGAAGATGAATATTCATATAATCATGTAAATTGTCTCTTAGGTGCCTTGGATAAGATCTGATTTTCTTGTTGTGATACCATATTAAAAAAAATTGTTGATTCCTTTTTAGACTCTAGATGTTTTAACTTATATCCTTTTTTGATATGAAACTTTGTATAATAATTAGTCTATGTAATTGTTACATAATTAAACTTATCTAATGCAATACATTTCATTTAATGATATCAAACAATATGGAATAAGACATCAAAATACTTATACTTATTTAAAAATATATAATCTTATAGTGTGACAAATAGAATTTTCTTAAAGATATATAGAAGCTCTATATCTACCATTGGATTTGTCATTTTGGCCAACATTATCTTATGTCTTAAAACATATTCATTGATGGGCTTATTGGTTTCCTACTTGATCTTTGAAATTTGTGCATATGACATTATTATTAATGTTGATTAGAAAAGGTCATATAAACTTATCTACTAGAGTTTTAAATGATTTTATTTATTATACTATTAGATCATATAACCATCTCAAGGCATAGTCCTTTAGATTATTAGAAGGAATTTGGTCAAAATTTTATCATTGGAAGCATAATCAATGTATCCCACACCAAAATATCATATATGCTACTCAAGGTAACCCTTGTCATCATAAAGTGTGAACTTGAGTGCTAAAAATCCATTCATAAAAGGGTGAAAAGATATCTCAGGTGAAATAGGATTATGGAATACATTTTGTGATTCAATAGCATGAGTATACTTTAAATCATTTTTCTCAATATTGGTATCCTTAGCTTCCAAATTTTGAATAACTCTCTAGATGGTTTTCAAAGTAGATCCATTGGGATTAAGATTTCATATCTAGGAAGTCATGAAAGGTGATGCAATCATTGATTGTATTGATGTAGGAATTAAAACAAGTAATTGAGATAAAACTTTCATTTTACCATGGAGGATGTAGAAATATTTGTTTGGTCTTAGGGGAATAATGGATTGAATATATATCATATGCCCCCACTATATTTGGGAACTAATGGTGAAATCAAGAGGATAAATAATAGAAGTGATGCTTGATAGATATATTTAGTATCCATGATATTTGTATCAATAGAGAGAAATGGCTGTTCACTAATGATTTTATATTTATATAGTTTCTAATATAGTATTGAGGATATTTTGGAGATATTTAATATTTTCATGGATATTCTTTTGAAACATTATAATTGATTTTATTTTCTCTTTATATACTTTATCATGTTTATTTTTCTCATGTGTTTCATTATTTTCATGATTAGATTCATCCTATATGAGGATATTTTTATTAGTTTTTCTCATTGTCATTATTAACATTCTCATTATTGAAAAAAAGATAGGGAATTAGTTTAAGACATCTTAGGTGGTATAATATGAAGCTCAAGATGTTCTATAGGTATAAGACTCATTATATCACTATCCTTAGGTTTTATATATAATAATAAAATAAAAATATATATAATTACTACAATATAAAAGTCTATAAGATAAATCAGATGTCAGATTCACCAAATGTTTTACTCATTTTACAAAAGTTATGAGGAATATCTTAATCATAAAAATGGATAATCTATTATAAAATTATCCAATTAAATAATTTATATTCAAAATATTTTGATAAAATGTTGAATTATGAGTTTGATAATATATATGAAGTACAATGCCAAAAACCATTTTGATACTTACAACACAAAGAAGAAATAATACTTAGTTTATTCACTAATGAGGAGGAAGATATGATTGATACATGTGTGGAAGAAGATATGTTAATGATCTACTATGATTCATCATATTATTTAAATTAGCTCTCTAGTAGTCTAAACACTACCATTAATGTGTTTTCCCTAATTTTTATACTTATGTCTTGTATGAAATACACATCTTTTTTTATAATGAATACCTATTATTTTTAGGGTTTAGTTTTGCTTTGCATATTATATGTTCAGATCAAGTGCATAGGTTCTAGATATTATTATGTAGCTCAAAACCCTAGGTCTTTAAATTATGACATGTCACTTTATATAGATAATAAAATATGATCTATATAGTGCCTCATTCTTGTGCACTTGGAAAATACCTATCATGGTTGTAACTTTAACTTCAAGACCATCCCATTGTCGAAAGTCTTGTGTACACTATATTTTTATGCCAAAATAATTATCTCTTTCTTTGATCTTTATTATATTGAATACTTAGGCCTTAAATTTTGTACAAAATTATCTAAACTTGATGTTTATATTTCACTACTAATTTTGGACATGTACCTATTTTTTGGCTCCCCAAATACATGTGTCAATGCAAATTTCAATTTTACTACAAAGTGTTTAGTGCCTAAAATTCATCCAATTTACAAAATAAATTTATCCAAAAGGTCAATCTAAGTGCTTTAATTGGAGATGTTTATAAGATGGATTGGTATATATAATATCAAACCTCATTCAATCCTCCCTTAATAATCACATACAAATCACAAGTAAATATACCAAGAAGCACTCAATGAAACATTCATATGAGAAAATCTACCCTATTTATCCCTATTTCCATATCAATCATAGGTTTAATTTAATAATAGTTTGAAGAATTCAAAGAGTATCCCATGACCCATATTTTTTAAGTTACAAGATAGGTCATTTCATGTCTTTGATTATCACACATTTCACCCTTGTGCACACTCATGTCAACACATAGGGGAGAACTATATCAATTTGAGGCCCTCTTTAGAGTAGTGGCTATGTAGGAAGTACCCATTGAAAAAAGGGTTTTTAGGTTCAAATGAACACCATAATCTAATTAAGCCATTTTATCCATAATCATTCCAAGGGTTATTATCTAATATTTTATAATTTGATAAAGGATTGTAACAACTTATAAACATGATTTTGAATACATCATTAGAAAGTGATAGAAATCCAAGAAGGTTCTAGTTGGTCTCATCTAGATCCATTAAATATTATGTATAGGAAACATATAATAGGGTTAGTGATTTAAAAAATTTAGTAATATTGGAGTCTTATTCCTAATTTTGTTAGGGGCCTTGAATAAATAAACTAGTAAATATTGAAATAATTTAAGTACTGATTTGTATAATTTTACTATATTTTAAACCTTTCTATAAATAGTAATAAATAGGATGAAATGGTTGAGACAAGGTCTAGAATTGTCTATGCAATACTCGGATAGTGTCACAAATTAGGATATGAATTTCATTTTGTGAAAGGAGAGGAGCACTAAAACAAGACACCTTGGGGTTCAATGTTATATTCATTTTCTACTGCTATTATCCAAATTGCTCACAGTGACCTAAGATTTTTTGGTTTTATTTGTTATCCCTGTATGAGCCTAACTATGAAATATCAATTATTTAAAGTCTATGAAATTCTTTATACATATAATTTAATATTCAAACCCCAAAGTTCATTATGATTTGATAAAACTTCAAAAATAAAGTGTTTAGTGTGTGTAAGATGCACTAAATGTGTATCCACACCCCTTGTGTGAATACACCTACATACCAATACTTCGAAGAGGAATCAATCCATATGTAGTTCTCCCACTTGATGTGCTTTGTCCAATGGTGTAATGAGGATGCAAAAAATTCTAAATTGAGTGTTCTTGAGGTGGATAGGGACTATTGTAAGGATTTGGATATGCTTGTAGCTATATAGGATGGCTATATGTAAAGAACAGGGAAATTTGCCTTAGTGGTTTTAATTGTATTCTTGCTTGCTTTGTAATATTTTCCAAGCCCTTCTAATTTAACTTTAAATGGTATTTTATAGATATCTATTAGTCAAGGGTCGAATGTATCTATGTTAGGCCAAAAATATTAAGGGTAGGACCCAAAAGGAAATAACCATTAGAGCTAAAAATGTGATTGTATGAGAGAACCAAAATAGGACACCTTAGGTTCCAATGATTTAGTCCAAGTTGGGTGCCCCTATCCTATAGGTGTGCGACTTGGGGGATGAAATTATTATGGGAAATGTAGCTTGGTTGAGATGGAATTAGGTCTTATAAGTCCATAGATGATTGGTAATAGGAAAAAATGTGTCTAGAAGGTTCATGAGAGCATGAAAAAGGGACTTATGAGTTGGTTGTCACAAGACACACTCAAACTACCAATTTTGATATTTTATATGACTACATTTTCCTCCTCTTTATTCTAGTTATGTAGCAAATTGAAATACTAGGATAAAGTAAAATTAGAAAGTGTACCTAAACTTAACTACAAGGGTGAAGCTCATGAAGCTATGTGATGTTGGGTGTGCATAGAGAGAGTACATCATGAAGTGTAAATCCATAAAATAAAATCAAGAGTAGATAAATTTTTACTAGACACACTATGTCTAAAGTAAATACATACAAAAATATGGGTTAAAGATAGAGGAAGAAAAAATAATGAATACACCTCACCGGGTATGAAAACCAATACAAAACCTATTGTGATATTGAGTGATGTTAAGGATGTGCTAAATGATTTTTTACCAAGATTAATATTAACAATAAATCTAAGTGCTTAATTCCTTGAGAGTGGCTCAAGAATGCAAAGGTTGGCCCTTTCACTCTATCATCACCCACTAAGTGAAGTTATGTGGTCATGTCTGTGTTAATCAATGTTTAGACTATGTGTCCAATCCCTCTGAGTAGGTTGCTCAAGAATACAAAGGCTATCTAGTCATTTAGATTCATCATTTAATCATAAATTAAAGTTATGAATTGATACGAGTATGAATGTGTGTTGAATGAGATGGCTCTTAAAGTCCATAAATGTTCTATAATTTGACAATGTGGCATGGATAGTTGAATGTGTTCTAGAAACTAGGCCACACTTGACAACTCAAAAAAGGTAAAGATTAGGCTTGTATGAAAGCCATAGTAAAATTAGGCAATATTATTATATGGAATCCACTTGAGAATTATGCCAACCACCTATAGATGGAATATGGAACACAATTACTGAGAATTCCTAGGTAAAGTTATACACTGTAAATAAGAGAAAGAAAATGTGCCATCCACTTTGCCCCAATCACTATTGTCTGTAACATGGATTCTAATTTGAAAGTTATACCAACTACCTAATCTAAAACTATAAGTGAGAGTCATCGTGCTACACATTATGTCTCTTATATCTATATTCTCTAAGAAAAACTATAGTGAAACTATTGATTTTAAACTAAATTATTTCTAAAAAAACTATAACTATACTTACTTTTTAATCTATTTATGGAAAATCTATTTTTTTTGTTGTTTTGACAAGAGTTCCAAAATAGGACACCATATTGTCCATTGTTTTAGTCCAAACGTGGTTCTCTTATGCTATGCTAATTCTGAATATTTTTATGTAATTGTCACTATTTGACTGGTCTATTCTACCAAGTTTGAAGTTTGGTTTCCTTTTTGGGTGTTTGAAAAATTGATTTTTGACTAGTTAGAGGCTCTAATCTCTATGACAAAGACCCCTATTTATTTCCCCTTATTCTGAGGGCAGGAATGAAGACCCTTAAATGAAATATCTTAGAAGAAAGAGCCATAAAAATCTGTTGTGACATCAAAATACATGATATAGCAATGATAATCGATAAGATATCTCAAGATATATCATGGTTTATAATGGAGATTATTAGATCAACAAGGGTATGCCTAGATAGATATAACCATGTAATAACATGTGCAATGTATTGAAATGAATTGAAAATAGAAATGTTAGTTGTTAGTTGGCAATAACGTATGGAGCATGATGTCCATCATGGCATCTAAAAAAAGAAGAGAATGCATGATGTGGATCATGGAATTGTAAATAATTGAAAAGCAGATAAGGAAAAAGCATGCAAGGCAAGAAACAAGAAGCATATAAGAGTGTCCAAAGGGCCAAGAAAATAAGGTAAATGGGAACATGTCACTCAAACTAGAAAGCAAGAATACAAGGCATGTTAAAATTCCACATACACATATAATTGAAAATAACCAAGATTGACATGAGGGCCATAAGCACATAGCAAAATAGAAGAAAAAGACATTGCCAAATATCCTAAGGCACACATAAGAAACAAAACAATAACAAAGAAATTAAATCGCATCTAGTTATGAAAAGTAAGGAAAGAAAGCATGTAATTACTAGAAATATAATTGCATCTAATTAATCAAAGTAAGAAGTGAAAGTATGCAAGACATGGGGTACAAGACTAGGTAGATTCTAAGATATACACATGTGTTATATACTAGTGAGTGTTGATAGATTAATCTATGTTAGCTAGGAACTAACATACATCATCATGATAACTAGAGTGTGTGGTGTAGGAATGACATAACTTGGATGGTGTAGTCATGTAGAAGATGCCCACAGTGGGTATATATATCAATATGTGTCTTGAATGTATGAAGTAGGATGCCCCCTCAATGGGTAGAGTGAAGCAATTAAGGATCTAAAAGTCACTACACACACTCAAAGAAGATCAAGTGAAGTATGGTAATGTAGATAAATTGACAAACAATAGTATAGAATAAAAAAATGTAAGTGTAGCATGGTAGTAGAAATTTAAAGCATGGATAATTCATACAAGTGAAACATTTTTGGTATTTTGAATATTTGAATGTTTTTGGTGTTTTTGATATATTCGATTGTTTTTGGTATTTTTGAAATTTTGAACTATGTACAATCAATCATAATAATACTATGTATAGGAAATTGAAAAGAATATAAGTGTAAACAAGTAAAAGTAAACTATGTAGAATAAATACTAAGAATAAATGATACTAACTGATGAGTCTCATAGGAGACTCCTTATCACAGTGTCTTGTATTGAGGAGAGGGATTGTGCATGATCATGAAGCATGATGGAGTGGTTGGGAATGTAACTATAAAATTTAGGTATGATATAAATACTCAATAATCTTTGAAGTATAAACTAATTATGGTGTCCCTTTGTAACTCTAAGAAGTGGATGTAATTGTAGGGCTCTTAAGGACTCATCTGGTGGTAGGAGAGGCTCTCTAAACATGTGCTCTATGTGTAAAGGAATGAGACCTCAATGATACTGACCTAGGTGTGAACACTGTAGTTGAAAACTATATAGAATATTGAAATTATGGTTTCTCTAGAAGAGGCCTCTATGGAAGTATATGAACTATCTATGTTGGTGATAAAGGCCTTGACTGTGGTTTAATTTTAACTAGAGGAAGAACTAAGATTGGTGAAGAAACTAGAACAAGTGATTATAAATTAGTAGATGGATCTAAAGAGGAGAGTGATAACTCATGAAAAACTCCACCAACTATAAAAACAAGATTAACATGAATGAATTTCACCCATCTATGAACTATAGAAGGTACTACACAAAGTTTTTGGATCCATGGTTAACTAAGTAACATATCAAAAACTATTACACTAGGAAAAATAGTAAATGGTGTGGAGAAATGTGTTGGACCAACCTATAGAGGAAGTACAATCTCACCCCAAATAACTCTATATGTGCCCACTAAATTTGCTAATATTTGTGTTTGTCTAGGTAATATCCTACTCTAAATATCCCAAATGTTATAATAATGTCATAGTGTACATGTTAATGCTAGATCCATTGTCTATAAGAACATTATGAATGGGATGATTATGAATGTAAGCTTTGATAAAGAGTGCATGATAATCTAAATCATCCTTAACTATTTCCTACTCTAAGAAGGAGATCAAAAGTATAGTGAAACTATGGAATTGTACACACCAATCATATTACTCTAAGGATGTAACTCAATTGCAGGTGCTTTGTATGTAGTTGGTGGTAGATGTGCATGATATGTATGGTGAATACCTTATGTGTCCCTTGTCTCCTATTTAGAGTGCTATGAACAAGGATCTAAGAAAATTTTGAGAGCCTTGTCTTGTGTTTACTTTTCCAATAGAGGCTCAACTAGAGTGTTGAAATCAATAAGATTGCCATCAATCAAGTCCTATATTTTTTGTTTTAAATTGATGCATTAGTTTGTTATGTGGCACGATGCCCTATGAAAGTAATAAAATTGACTATGATAATATCCCTATAGAAGAAGCTTTGTTGGATCAACTTCCCAAATAGGAGGGAGAGATATGATAGTACATTCCAAAACCTATTGTAAAACTATGGTTGGAGAAATTAGTAGATTAGTAAAGGTTTATCAAGGAGGTCTGATAGAACCACTCATTGAGGGGGATATAAAGCTACATTGATTATAGTTTGATTTTTAATTTTGTTATCATTGACCTTGACTTTGTATGGTATTTTTATATTACTCTTGTTTGTTGTTTCTAATAAACTTATGTACTTAAGTTTTCCCATTGAAATTAATTTGACTTCCCTTTCCTTTAGTGGGTGACATAACTCATTGAAGGAAGAGAATATTTTAAACATTATTGATTCATGAAAATCTAGTAGAAGACCTTGTTTGAAGAGACGTTTTAACTCTTGATCGACCATGGGGATAGTCATCTTAGCCAAGATAGTTTTATATCATAGAACATAATCTATGATATTCTCATTTGACCTTTGTTTCTATTGTACAACTTGGGCATAGGAAACTTTATCACTATGTTAATGTTCAAATGAGCTTGGAACATGTTGGATAAAGGATTGAATTTATTTATTGACTGATTTGATAGACTATATAACCATTATAAATCATAATCCTTTAGAATCCATGAAAATAGATTGGTTAGTATCCAGTCATTTGGCACATAGACCAAGCATGCCACATGAAAAGCTCTCAAGTATGTCTCTAGATCACCTTTGCCATCATATAGAGTGAGCTTGGGTTAAACAAAACCTAATGGAAAGGGTGTAAAAGCAATATGACATGTTAATGGTGTATGTAATAGAACATAAGAATCCAAAGCCTATGTTGGTTTAGAAGCACCTTGTAATATTCCAAATCAAAATATTTTATAGGAATTTTGATTTCTTATGATTTTATTTAAATAAAATATATTTTATAATTGAAATAGTAATTTAAATAATTATGTTGAATTTAGTATAGAGTTTTCGGATCTCAAACAAAATATAATTCCATAAGGGGTTTCATCCTTGGGTTTGATAACAAGGGTTTTCATCCTTAGATGTCATTGTAAATTAACTACTTATACAAGTTATATATTTGAATTCATTATTTAAGGTTTCATACTTCCCCATATCTTCTCCTTTATATAGTATTTAAAAGCTTCTCCCAAAGGAGGCATCCCATCCAAGAGGCACCTCTTCACCAAACGATGCGGCCATTGACATTTTAGTTAGCATTTCTATTTAAAATTCTATTATCATTTGCATCAACATTTCTATTAACATTTCCATAAATAATTCTATTTAATTCTAGAAAAAATTTATTTGGCACTTCCATTCACTTCTAACAACAATTCCATTTGACATTTCTATTCATATCCATTTAATGATTATTTTATTGAATGGAATCTTTATTACTTAGCAATGATTTCTCCTTGGTAGTGATTTATTCATGTAAAGTGGTAGTGTCTCTCCTAAAATTAAGTGATCTACTTCTTGGGGACATTATAGACATCCCTTCATCAGATTACTTCTCCATAAGCAATTGCAAATTGGAATGTTCAAAGAGTAAGGCTCCTCTCCACATTGTATCTCCTATTGAGAATTTAGAAGTAGAAGGATCATATGAAATCCATATGAGCAAATACCATATGATAACCTCAGTTCTTATAATTTTTTAGCAATCATCATTAATTATAATTATAACTCAATCAACCCTTGATCATATTCCAAACATCTTGGATAGATTTTGTAATGGATGTGTTATCTTAAATCTTGTCACAAGGGTTTGGTATTGGCTTTGTGAGGATGAGACCAATTTCTTGTAGAAAAGGTTCTCAGAAAACCCCATTTGTAAGGATTAATATGTCAACGTAAATATCCATTGACTTAAGATTCTCACATAATGAAAGTTTTATTTGAATTATTTTACCCATTCTATTATGGAAAGGTCTACCTAAACCATTAAATCTACATTCCAGAAACTCCTCTACAAGTCCCAATATTTTATTCTTTCAGTCACCTTTGTTTACAACATGTCTTCGTCTAAAATAAGAAAATAGTAGAATATTGAACATGTATCCTAAAAAGATGGATTTTAGTTTGTAATCCATAATATATGGAAAGAAGTATTCTTTTAAGTTCACATGTCTATGAAATAACTTCTTGTTGTTGTTGTAAATAATAATTATCCTATCTATTATTACAAAGACAAGTGTTGTGTTTTCAAAACCAAATGTCTGAAGAGTAATAAATTTTATACCCAATGAAATCCTATTTATATTAAGTAAATATCCTATGATTTCCAACTCATTACACATTGGATTATCATCAATAAGATTCATATCAAGGCAAGATATATCAGACTTAATTTCAAAATGTTTGACCTTGGTTAGTAACCCTTCTCTTATTTCCAAATAAACAAGATTTCCTGTCCTAAGCTTACCTAAAAAAGTTGGTCATGAATGACATCATGAAAAAATAATTATTGAGCATCAGAGGCAAATCCTTCTATTTTTATTTCTCCTAGTTCATCTTTTGATATGGATAGATGAGAATTGTGGCTAAAATTTTCATCTTTTTCAATAGAAAAGGGTTTCAACAGCATTCTCACATCAAAGAAAACACTGATCTTATTTTACATATCATCCTCTTTGATTTTGATCATATATCTTGGAGTTTAAACTTGTAATCTTATTTGGCTTCTAAATATATATTATGCCTTCCAAATTGAGAACAAATAAGGACATTGCATTAAGCTTCCTATAACCATAGTTGTTATTACTCTTCTAGCAAATGCAATGCACCTTACGTGTTTCCAATCCTCTTCAATTGTTAGAAAAAATTATTCTTCATTAATATTGTCTTTGATGGACACATAAGTTTTATTTTCATCAAATTTAGACCCATCAACCCTCAACATTTTTTCTTGTAATGTTGTCACTAAAATATTATAACTCTTAATACCAAGATACCTTCCATGTTTACAAGAATCCTTAGTTTTTATATTTATGAACTCAACACTCATTTCAACTGAAAATTGGTTATGATAAGACAACATTGTTGTCTTATGTAGAGTACCATATATATTCTCTAGAGAATAGTCATTTATCCATTCATCTCTTATCACCATAACATATATATCTACCCTAGCAATTATAGATTGGATATTAAATCTGAAGCCATCCACTTTAATCTAAGTTTGTTTGCCCAAATTTTAAGTTGTCACTTTCACTTTAAATGGCTCAATATCCATTTTACCTCACTCTAAATGTTCATCCAAGTCCATTTTATTTCATACATTCATTTTATTTGGAAACACATCAATTGGCAACACATTTACTAGATTACTAGGTTTTTTAATGACTATAGATTCCCCATAATTAGAAGTTTAGGCACCCAAATAGTTCCACCACATCCTTTCATAGAATATTTCCCATTGGGAGAATCACCAAAAAGGTTACTATAAGATACTATGTTTTCCTGTATCATGTTGACTACCAACTGCTTGGAGGTAGGTATTGTCATTTGGTTTGTTAAGCATGGAGGAACCAAACCTTTGTCTTGATTATAGAATGAATGTGGTTTTTTCTCCTTTTTTGACATGATAAAACTTACATAAAATGGTTTGATAACCTTTAAATGGAAGAGGTAATCATTTCTTGGGATATGATTCTGAATTCTAAGTTCCATTTCTCATATTAAACATTATATAGCTTGCCTTTGGTATAGGTTTTTGATATTCTTTTTTTGCACTTAGTGGAAAGTGACCGAGTACCCAAATAAAAACTAGGGGACATGGAATTTTTTTTCTTGAAAGTTGTGTTGGTTTATTCTCACAATGATTTCTATGGTCTATTGTACTTTCCAATGCATTTAGTGTCATGTTTGGATCCCTTCAGATCAGAGCATTTGCAGTGCTAGTAAATTTGAATTTATCTATCTCATTCCCATAATTATCTTTCCTAGAAGGAATTTCTAGATTATGGTCAACTCATACAAAAAATTTAATATTATCACAAAATTTGTGAGCATTCAAATCTACAAGCAAAGGTGTACCCTTTGATCCCCTTATAAAAACTTTATTTGATCCATAAGGCAAGCTACCATGTGATGTTCTTTGTTGTTCCTTGGAAGGAGAGTAGTTCTCATGGTTCTCTTGTGTCTCTTCTTCATGTAAGGTGAGTTTTCCTTTACCACATGATTGTGATGCACATACTCCCTTGGCAACACTTTCACTTTCCTCTACCATATGACCATTTTGTCCATTTTTATTATGCCTCATTTTGATGCTAAAATTTGACTCAGATGACTATGGATTCACTTTTAACTAGGCATGATATAAGTCTCCTTGGGTAGTTCAGGGTTTAAACCTTGGTCTAATTCCAACTTGATCTTTCTTCAATTCCATGAAATTGGTAAGTGATATTTCTTCCTAGATCTCAACTGGAATAACTCTTTATTTAGCATGACTAGTAGTAATGTTATCAACTATGGAAGGTTGAGTTTCCCTCACTTGAATGGTTTCTTCTCTTGGAAGGAAAGTAGGATAGAATGAAGAATCACTCATGGTTCTTGATGGATAAATATTATTATTTATCCTTGGAGAACTTCCTTCAGCATTTAGATTTTGTATGGTATGAATCAACTAAGCCATCATATTAGCCAATCTCTCTTGCCCTTGGGCAAACCTTTTAAACCTAACATCATCAAAAAATTTGAATGCAATTTTATTTTTTCCACAAGCTAGTAGGAAAATGGCTCTGATACTATTTTAATATTCCAAATCATAATATTTTACAAGAATTCATATTTCTTGTAATTTTATTTAAATAAAATATAGATTTTATAATTGAAATAATAATTTAAATAATTATGTTGAATTTAATATAGAGTTTTTAGATCTCATACAAAATATAATTCCACAAGGGGCTTTTCCATTGGGTTTGATAAAAAAGGTTTTCATCCTTGTATCTAGATTATGTAGTTTAAGGGGTTTCATCCTTAAATGCCATTGCAAAGTAGCTTCTTATACAAGTTATATATTTGAATTCATTATTTTATGCTTCATCCTTCCCCATCTCTTCTCCTTGATATAGTCTTTAAAAAATTATCCCAAAGGAGGTGTCCCATCTGGGAGGTACCTCTTACCCAAAAGATGTGACCATTGGCATTTGTATCAGCATTTCCATCAACAATTCCATTAACATTTATGTTCACTTCTAAAAATAATTTTATTTTACACTTCTATTCACTTTCGACAATAATTCCATTTGACATTTCCATTCATATTCATATAATGGTTGTTGTATTAAATAGTAACACTACTCCTTGGCAATGATTTCTGCATGTGAAGTGGCAACATCTCTCCTCAAATTTAGTAATCTCCTTCTCAGGGATATTATAATTACTCAATATGTAGCACCTTGGATTGAATATATTTTATCTCTTTCACAAAGGTAGCCACATCAGGAGACAAAGATGTACTAGATGTAGTTGGTGGTGGTATAGAGGAAGGTTGGGCTACTATAGGGGGCTGTTGAGACATAGTTTTTCCCTTAGTATCATTTACAACTGGTTTCTCTATGGTTTTATATGATTGACCATTATTTGTTTTTTGTTGTGTTTTAAGCATATCATCTTGCATTTCAAGGTGTTTGGTTAAGAGCTATTTAAGCTTCCTTTTATTAGTTTCATCAAAACTAATGTATTGGGCCATTATTAAAGTAGGAAATCAAATTGAAAATTGATTGAATTTTTTGCAATAAGGTTTAATAAGAAAAGTGATAGGGAAGGAAAGTACTGAATATAGGAAATGTAAAGTCCTAAAAACAACAAAATAGAAAATGCATAAAATGGATATGAAGCTCACAAACATTTAAGGTGATAACTCAAATGTAGTGGGACCTAGCATATGCAACTAGGGTTTTGAAGAAATAAAAGTTTAAAATTACTATAGAATTTTTAAAAATTAATGTGAATTTTTGATTTAAATATGTAGGTAAAAAATCAAAGAAACATTAGAAAAAATCTTGATTTAAAGGGACCTAGTATATTTAACTAAGGTTTGGAAGAAAAAGATTTTTTTTTAAAATTACTATAGAATTTTAAAAATTAATGTGAATTTTTTATTTAAATATTTAGGTAAAAAAATAGAAAAAATAGGAAGGAATTTACCTTAGGGTTTTTAGGGTTTTTATGCTAAAATGAAGTTGGGTTTACCAAATGATTTAATAGTTTTGGGAATATTAAAGTCTTATTCTTAATTTAGTCAAGGGTCTAGAATAAATAGATCAATAGATAATATTGCAATAACTTAACTACTGATTTGTATAATTTAGCTATATTTTTAACCTTTCTATAAATAATAATAAATATGGATAAAATAAGACTTAGCTAAAAATAGGATGAAACAACTGAGAAAGGGTCTAAAATTTGGTATGCCAGACTAAGATAGTGTCACAAATCAAGATCTGGCTTTCATTTTTTGAAAAGATAAGAGCACTGAAATAGGACACTCTAGGGGCTAAAATTATAGTCCTTTTATACCATTGTTATCCAAACTACTCACAAAGACATGACTTTTTTTATTTTATCTGTTGTCCCTGTATGAGCCTACCTATGAAATTTTGACTATTGAAAGTCTACAAAACTCCTTGTAGCGCTGATTTAATCTTTAAACCCTAGACTTAATTATGCTTTGATAAAACTTTAGAAAGAGGTTAGTGTGTGTAAGATGCACTAAATGTGTATCCATAACCCTTGTGTGGACATGCTACCTACATACCAATACTCTAAAGAGGGATCATGACAAATGTAGTTCTCTCACTTTATGTGCTTTGTGCAATGGTGTAATGAGGATAAAAAAATACTAAACTAGATAACTTTGAGGTGTCTAGGGACTAGTGTAAGGATTTGGATATGTTAATATCTATATTAGATGGTTTTATGCAGAGAATAAGGAAATTTTCCTTAGTGGTTTTTCTTGTACTCTTACATGCTTTTTAATATTTGTCAACCCCTTCTAAATGAACTTTAAATGGTATTTTATAAAGATCTATTGGTCAATGTTTGAATTTATTCATGTGATGCTGACAATATGAAGGATAGGAATTCGAATTAAATAACCATTAGAGATCAAAATGTGATTAGATAGGAACACTGAAATAGGAAACCCTAGGGTCTGATGTTATATTCCAAGTTGGGTGCTCCTATCCTACAAGTGTGAGACTTAGGGTATGGAATTAGCATGTGAAATACAACTTGGTTGAGCTAGAAAATAGTTTGAAAAGTCCATAGATGATTGGGAATAATTAAAATGGTGTCTATAAGGGTCATGAAAGCATGCAAGAGGGACCTATCTGTTAGGTGTCACAAGCCACACTAAAGCCACCAATTTTGAAATTTTATATGACTATAGTTAGACACCTTAAATGACATAAATGTCTAGATCTGATGGAAGCTTCTAAGGCCACAATAAGGATATTTATAGAAACTAATGACTATTCAAAGATCATTATTGAATCCACTTCCATCTTTTTCCTATTTGAAATTATATGAACATAATAAATCCAATCAAGTATCATTGTTTATAATTTATTTAAATGTCTAACAATGGTTATACTTTATTATTTTTAGCAGTTTTAGTTATATAAATTTAGAATACTATTTTTCTAATATTTTTATTAATTAGCCTCCTATAGAGGTAGTTTATCACCATTTTCCACTAGACTAATATATAGTATTAACCATATATCCCCCATACTTTAAATTTATGGTTAAACATTAGATGAAATAAATATGAGTTTCATTGTCATATAAGAATTTAATATTTGATGTTTTCATCCCCTTTTCCATAATATTTATTTTCTTTACTTCCCTCAGCATGGATGATATAGATTGTTTTAATGACTATGTTTATGAAAATATCCAACTTGAAATAAATGTTAAAAAATCATTCCAATCCATAGATCTAAATAATTAATATTAAAAACATCACAAGAAGAATTGAATGAGCTAAAAAGATTATATACAAAGACAAAAACAATATCATATAATATAAAGAAAATAACATGCTTATTACAAATGAGGGTCCTTGCATAAATAGGCAAGGAAAGACAAGAAGAAATAAAAACTAATTAATGTGGGATAAATCCATAAAAGGACAAACTAATAAAAAGATGAAAACTATCTATAGAACCTAGTAAACATGATAACATACTCATAATAGGACCCTTAGGCCTATTATGAGAAGATGTATACTCTTATTCTCTTTGCTAGATTTGTTCATTTCCACTCAAATTTAATAGTATATATCTAGCATGTTGGAGAGGATATTGTTACAATAGTCTTGTATGTTGATGATCTACATCTTACACGAAACTCTTCTTCTCAAATTCAAGCTATTCAGTAGTCACTTTTAGCATAGTTTGATATGACATATCTTGTTTTTTTGTATGTTTTAATTGGTTTGTATATTTATTAGTCATATTAAGGGATTAATTTGATCCAATAGTAGTACACTCATGATATCCTTAAACATTTTTTCATGGATAACTACAATCCAAGTCTCTCTCCTTTCCAGTCTAGAGTCACTCTTAATTCTACCTACACTACTCTTTTTGATCCTACATCATGTGGGTAAATGGTTTGGAGTGTTATGTATTTGACCAATACTTGTTCCAATATTTCATTTGTAGTTGGAATTATATATAAATTTGAAAATTCTCCTCATGACAGTCATTAACAGGCTACCAAGAGGATTTTGAGATATTTCTAGGGTACTTCACACTTTGGATTACACTACAATAAGGGTTTTACTCAGTTGGTTATGTACACTTATTTAGATTTGGTAGGTTATGTTCATTATAGGTGTTCCACTTTTGACTACATATTTTTCTATAGATCTTCTCTAGTTTATTTTGTGTGTAATAAATAACAAGCTATTACACTTTCATCTATATAGACTGAGTATAGGGTAGAAGCTACAACTAGTCAATAGGTTCTTTGGCTTCATCAGTCATTGATAGAGTTTGGATTCATGTAGTATTCACTTACTATAATTTGGTGTGATAATCAAATTAAAATTCACATTTTCCATAGCCCTATTGAGTACCAATAGACAAAGAACATTAAGATACACATGCACTTCATTTGTTAGCACATTTAGGATGGATTTATTTGCTTTGAGTACATTCTGACTCAACACTAGGTTGTTAACATATTTTTGACGCATTTTGCATCACCTCATTTCATTGAGTTGTGTGGCATGGTTGGGGTTTTACGTGTTGTACTTGGGGGTGTTCATGAGGACATTTTCCTTCTTTATTTCATTGAAATATATTTTACATGAGTACTTGATTAATCCTTATTTTAAGGACTCATATTATGGATATGCCACTTTATTTTGACTATTTTTATCCCCCATCTTCACATAAGGGGAGGGGGGGGTGTTAGAGTAGGTTATCATGTTTGCTAGGTTTTATATCTAGTTTTCATCTTTCTCCTAGTTTGTCCTTTCTACATTTATCCCACATTGGTTAGTTTGTCTTGCTTCTTATCTTTCCCTTTTTCATCTTTTTCCTAGTATATAAAATAGATCACATAAATTGTTTTGATGACTATGATTATGAAAATATACAACATTCTATCAAGGGGTGAAATTAAAATACATTTATCTTCTTCCAAATTCACATGAATGTCATTTTAAATATTGTAATGGTGGTAGCTAATATCCCTATAACTAGGTCCATGTCACCACCATCCCAACAGTTGATTTGATAATCTTAAGAAAGATAAACAACCTTTTCCTTTATGTTTTATAACCAAATTGGATACATATGAGATAAATGTTCCTTCATTTTATCATGATAACTTTATTCAAATACATAAGGATATCATGGATAATTAAAAAAATAATCATAAGGTGGATATTATTTCAAGTACATTTATTCAAACTCCCATAACTCTAATATTTAAAAACAATATGCCCCTCATTAAGGGAGATGATTTTTTCTTCCTTCATTTTATATTGAAATTTTTTATAAGGTAAACAAAGACATCATGGAATATTTTCCCAATACAATGAAGGTAGCATGAATAATAGTGCATTATAAACCTAAAATGGTAATAGCTCATAATGTTCCAAAGAATGCACTCTTACCAATATCAACCAAGTCATCTAAATAAAAATATCTTTATATTAAAAATATTCATTCATGCCAAAGGTTATAAAATTTAAATATCCAATACCATTAATAAGGTATCCTAAATTAAATTATTATAAACATGAAATTTTTATTGACAAGTAAGATGAATTACCCAATGAAGACTATAAGAAAATATACTATGTTCCTGACATTCATATTTGACCTTTACAAACATTACTCATTATGGGACCAATCCAAGATATGCATCCTACACAAAATCCTCAAGTTAAAAAAACCAAAAAGCATCCTAGCCAACAAGATTTAATAATCACATTATTCAAGGGTGGTTAATATTTTTGGCATAACCATGTGGATCATACACAAAAAAAAATCACTTGTGATATATGAAGCTTAAAACAACTTTTTTTAAATTAAAATACTTACAAAATCTACCAAAATTAGTAAGACATCTCCTTTTCCCATGAGGGACCCACATGATTGTAATTTTTATTCTAAATCACACTTAAATCATGAGGAATAACATGCCATGAGCCATTTTCACCTATATAACCATGATCCAAAAAATGAAAATGATCAAATGTAAAGTTGAAAACATCTAGATATTCTAAAAAGTAAAAAAAATATAATATTTAAACATTCAATTTTTTTAAATATACGAAAAATATTCTTCATGTTTATAGTTCTAGTATTTCATATACTTATGTTTTTTGCTCCATTTTATTATAAAACATATCATTCCTTTAAATATATACACATATGATTGATTCATCATTTGAGCATGATACAAGCATACCTAGAAACATGATATATACACATAAAATGTTGGGACTTCCCTCTCCTCATGCCATAAGTACATTGGGGGAATTTTCTTCTTTGATCACAATACAGCCATGTTATATTATTTTATGATCACTTTCCATTATCATATTTGAGCTTCTATACTTACACATGATTATATCCATGCTCATGTCTTTTGATAGTGAACTTGATATGCTATGTAATTAATGTTTTTTGCTAACACATATTTGTAACAACTAGTATTCTCTATTCATGTTGGTTGATTTTATTATGTTACTTTTTTCACTTCCTTCAGTGTCTTGCCTTCTTTGTTATTATATTGAATTGTCATGATTGTTTGATAATTCAAATATGCTCCTTTGATAGTGGCCACATTTGTATATGTCATTATTTGTTGTATGGACATTTGAATATGTAATTCTATTCTTTGTGAACATTTGATTAAGTCATGTCCCTTAAATTATGTATCATTTGAACATGCCCATTTTATCAAGTATCCTTGGAATACTTAATATTTCATTAATTTTGTGTGATCATGTGTGTGTCCTTCATTATGTTTTGATATTGTAATTTTACACACTAGACATTTTCATGATCTATATCATGAATTTTATTTCTTCATGCAATATCATAGTATATGATTCAATTTTATATCTACCTATACATATTATTCATATATGCTAAATGATTCATACACAACTTATATATGTATCTTATCCTTTTGAGTTAAGATAACTATTGCATTTTATTTCCCCTTGCCTGAAAAGTGGGGGCATGCTAGAGAGGCATGACTTGCACATTTTCATATTTCTATATTATAGTAGTGGCATGTTGTAGAAACATGTTGTCCATATTTTAACTAGTTATAAGTTTTTAGATTTAGTGGGGGTTTTTCATAGATAATATCTTCCACACATCAATCATCCAATTCATAAGATTTAATAGTTATATGATTTAGATACAAATTCATGGACACATTCTATACATTGGTTCTTTTATTATACCCAAATTTCATCTTTAGACATATTAGAGGTGCATATGTCATGTAATAAGCATGAAAAAATTAAAAAATCAAATCATTTTCAAGATTTCAAATACTTTTATGATTTTTATCATAACTGGTATAGGGTGTTATGGATTACCATCAAGCTAATGTACTACAATAGTTGGTTCACCTTTAGAAGATTGAGTTGATTAAATCATTCAATTAATAAACTTATACGTTATATTTTATTAAATAATCTATCTTGACTATAATTATAGGTTGGATTTTATTAAATCATCCATAGTCATTAGAAATAGGATGACCCATACATGCAATTTTTTTTCAAATTTGACCATTTGTAATGTTCAGACACTAGTGTTAGACATGGGAAACTAGTGTCAATTCTAGTGTCCATGTATGTATGATAGTGTTTTGGAGGATAAAAACTTTTTGTATACATTTAAAATTTTCTCACTTCATTTATTATCACTAATATTAATAAGAGTTGACACTAATTTCACCTATCTCATCCAATCTCATTTATTTCTTCTAATTCCATCTTAATATCACCCTTTCTATTAACTTCTATGTTATCCCCCTTATTCATTATTCATCAATTAACCTTATTCCTATCCCATGAATCAATTAATTCACCTAATTCCTTGTTATCCACTAACCAATCCCACTTATCCATTATATTAAAATTTTAAATTCCAATCCCACCTACCCTAGCCTATTCCCAAGCTCTCCTACATCCATAGTCCCTAATAACCTATCTAATCATATAATTTAATCGTTTACCAATATTTATTATCCTCTTAATGAATTTTATAATTCTCCAATTCTATAATCCTCTCTATCTTATCCTTCATCTTTAAAAACCTCTGATTCTAGAAGTTTTTATGGAATTTTTAATTCCTTTTAATTATCCCTCTCCTCTCTTTAAATACAACACCACTCCATTTAAAAATAAATTAGCATACACATAATAAATTTAAGCATTCATAATATCATTAAGTCTATCTAATCCCAATCTCATGATCAAGCCAATAACTTAGGCAATAGTTTTGACTAATCATATGACCTTGATTACTAACCATTGACATTTTTATAGTCTTATAGGCTTTGGAAAAATATCCTATCATTATAGGTGATTTTGAAATCCATATGTGATTTTTCTTACTATAATCATGATGTTGATTAAGTCTCACACTAAGCCCAATACTATGCATTTTGACTTCTTGTTGGCTTTTATTCTCCTAAGCTAACCTCATTATCTTGTAGGGATTGAAAAAAGTCTTATTTCACTTAAAAATAAGTTGGTTTCTTATATTTTTCAAAGTCAAATATCTATAGTTGTAGTATTGATTCTTAGCTGTAGTTTTACCTCTACAAGAGGTAGTTTTGATATAGACAAAAAGACACTAAGCTAAAATTATGTTTTTTGATATCTAGTAATTTTTATTGTCTCTATTTGCTTTAAGTATAACTTTAGCGTAGGATAAAATATACTCAAACATAATAATTATCCCCTTAGTAACCATTTAGATATATCATGTAATATCACCTATCCATAGAGTCAGTATTGAATCCCAAAAGTGATTTTGATAATTGCAGAGGTAGTTTTGCTAGTAATTAGATAATAGTTATTGGCATTCTATTTTCTTATCTTTAATCATATATTTTTAAATTCTTTCTCTATATATAATTTTTAATCTTATAAGGTATATTTTCACATTATATATATAGTGTAATTAGGTCTTTATTGTGTATATATTACAAACTTTAATCTTTGCAAAATTACTTCTTGATAGAAGTAATTTTGAATCTCATAAGTAGTTTTGAATTTAGATAGGCAATTTTGAATAACATTCAAAAATAACTTGTGTTGTTAAATTTTTGATAATTTATCTCTTTTCAAGTTAGAAGCATGATTCTATAAGTAGTTTAAATTAAAAAGACATACCCATATATATATATATATATATATATATATATATGTTTGACAGTCTTCAAGTTATAGAGTTCCATCCCTTGTCAGTGGCTTTAAGATTGAGGCATTAAAACTATGTTCAACATTTCAAGACATGGAATGTCAATTTCTCTATGGCATACTTGCATTTATGGGCTTGGAGGTTGATTGAGAGAGGATTCTCAAAATAATGAGTAAATATTGAATAGAACCCCAATATAAATAGTCATTTGTAGTCATATAGACATGTAAGAAACATGGAGGAACCATCAAAAACTGGAAGAGATAGGTTACATAAATTTACATGACTTGCATGGATTTTTCAAGTTGTATTGGGTTATAGTACTAATCCTAGACCAATTCAAGCAATGTCTATGGTTCAAGATTGATGAATGATGCAAAATGGGACTAATTACCATATTTTCTCCAAATAAGGTTTCTTCCTAATATTATATCATCTAATAGTTTAAGATCATGAGGTCTTTGTGAGACTAATAACTCCATTATGATATCCTATACCTAAACATCACATATTGACATGAGAGAATGATTTATAGGTGAAGGGAATTGATGATTGAATGGTATCAACTTTTTTAAGTTACTACTAATGATTTTTAATAATACATAATGTTTTGATCTAAAAAAAGCTTATGAATTACAAACTTATGATGAATTGATGATGTAGATATGATAGTATGGTCTACAAGTATGAGATGAGTTCACTTAGTGAGGAATCGTCTTAATGACCTCAATAATAACTTGGGTGTGAAATACATTATTCAAACCCAATTGACACCTATAAGAAATTCACTTGTTCCCTAATGATGACCAACAAGTGACACAATCATACATACATTGGACTAGCCTAAACAAGGAAGGTTTTTAGTTAGATGATGAATAAAGGTATAGTGTGAAATTATTTCTAATGACCTCAAAGGGAGTCAAGTGAATGCAAAATAATTCTATAACATTGATAGGAACCTACATGAGCCCATTGATCTCCCTAGTTATCACCTAAAGGTGATGATATTTAAAAATTTGTAGATCAGCTCTAACTCATGTAAGATGTAAGTTTGGAAGCTAAAGAAAGGGATATATATCCATGTATAATACCATATCACAATGATATATTACACTCTATTTGATTCTCAAGTTTCATGAGAGCTAGTTTTGAGAAGACAGAAGATTGAGGACTTCAAGAGCATGATCAAGTTTTGGGACTTCATGTAGATGGTACCCATAAACTAAAAAATCTTATGATGATATCCTTAAATTCATGGGAATAGGGGAGATGCTCTTTATTCTATCTTAGACAAAGACCAATCCATAATCCATAAGGTTTGTATGACTAGTATGTGAGGAGGAAAAAATGATTGTAAGGGTCTTGTAATCATCATATGATGATGTTTAAAAAAGTATTAAAAGTAACCAAGCATGGATGTGGCCTTATAGTCATTTAAAATCTTACATATAGTCAAAATATATAGCCATACTCAGTATAGGTCTTTAGGCCTAAAACTAGGTCTATACCCTAATGATTTCATATTCTATTAAAATGACTAAATGAACATCATAATCACTTTGATAAAATTTACGATGAATTTTAAGATAGGTTTAAATAATTTTTTGAAGAGATTATCACTAGGATAGGTGATTTGGCCTAAAACCTCTCTCAGACCCACCTAGAATACACTGTAAGAGCTCGAAGGCCACTTTCCTTTGCTCACATATATATGGAGGGTCTACAAGAGAATTGAAAGGGTTGAGGATAGTTAAATGATTTATCTATCTCAAACTTAGTGGGATTTTTTTGTATTTTTAACATCAATATTTTATGAACAATCCTTAACAGTCTAGACCATCAAAAACTCTCTCAAATCCCTTAAGAACACTTGATTGAAAAGATACAAATAAATTTGCATTAAAAGTAGTAAAATGGTTAGGAAAGTGTTTTTAAATTATTTATAATTCACTTAGGCTCCTCACCATCAAGTTTTATCATACTTTCACTTTTACAGACATACATATTTCTTTGTTTCTTGTAGGATTTTAGTGGTTATATAGGTGTAAAAGGGGGTTGATAGATGAGAATCATTATAAGGGGTATTTAGATAATTTTTAAAGCCTCTCATATGCGTTTATCACTTGAGTAAATCTTTAAAACCTCTCCATTGGACTAGTCATTATAGACATTCTAAGCTAGCATAGTGAGAATGGACATGATCATCTAAGTGTTAAAATGAGGAGTAATGTTGAATCCCCTTAAAGTATATGATATAATAGAGGGAAAATATGTATTAAAAATGTGTCCAAACAACTATAAAACACATTTCCTTGAATAAATAAAGGTCAATTACATGAAAAATGTGAAGACTAGTCTAGAAAGACTAAGTTAGCAGTCATACACAGTGAATGACAAGTGGTGTAGATGATTCCATTAATTGAAATGTAGAGGAAAGATGTTAGAGATTTTTTGAAACTTTCTCATGATAGAGAAAATGTTTCAAATAGTCAAGTGAATCTCTCATCAATAAGATAGTTTCAAAAGGAAGGTGAAGAACCCCTATGCCAACTCAAAGGAGAATGATGCAATTAAGATGGACACTTATCTAAGATAACTTCTTGACTTGTTCTATACCTCATTATCTTTCTTTGTAACTAGTTTATGCAGATTGAAACTTGGTTTGGTGACTCTTGAACTTATTTCCTTCTCTCTCTTATCCTTTGCTCTATAAATGCATGTGTTTTTAGTACTTGTATCTAGTACACACCTAGCATGGTGAAGCCCTACTAGTTTGGTACCTTGTTTTTCCTTTGAATAATGTTATGAAGTTTATTTATTCTCTACACATCTTGAATAATTATCTAAAGTGCTGTATTTTAATGACAAGTGATGAAGATTATTTATCCTTACTTTTATTCTACCATTGTATGCATTGTGTGAGTGTTATCTCTTCTAACAGGTCTTATAAAGTGTATTCTTTGTTAATTTGTACTTTAAGTGTGAGAGGGGCTAGTATTTTCTTATATCATACCTTTGTTTACCCACCTCTTGTTAAGCATACCAATCTATCTCTATGAGAAACACTTATGCTATAAAGTTATAGAGTTGAGGTCAATTTAGTATCTTTCTCTCTTAATGTCTATGCAAGTGTGTTTGTATAATAATATTTTGGTGTATCACCTCATTATTATAGGTTAATTTCTATTAAGTTTTTACCTTTTCACCCCCTAAGTGACTAGTCTAGTTTAGTGTGTGAGACTAACAGATAAATCTATGGAGCTAGCCCTTTAACCTAGAGGTTTACCTCTACTATAGATAACCCATAGGTTTAGAGGTAATCCCATGTTATCCAAATATGGAAAGGGCTTAAATACCCTCTCCTAGGGTGAAATATTTGGATATAATAGTTTTGACATGCCTAGTGGGACCAAGGTCTAAAAGAGTATAAGAATGGTTGGTGTGTTCTTTCTAATTTCAATTTTTAGAAGCATAAAAGCAAACATGAATGGTGACACTAAATACATCATCTAGTTATGAACAACCCAAGTACCTATTTTAAAGGATTTGATAATTTCTTGTGTCTCATTTTAATAGTGAGTCTGATATGGATAGATATGTTGAGAGTTTTTTTATACATATCCCCATCAAAGTTTTTATCTACCATATAGTCAACCTATCCTTCCACCATATTTTCATGAAGTTGTTTAAGAGTCTTGTGAAGAAGCTTTTGAAGAATACTATGAAGGATATATGTTCAAGGAAATTAACTAAGAGATCCAATCTCTTAAGATGCAAGTAATCCAAGGAAAGATATAAGGTCTTAAGAGGTAGGTTTTTGAATGTATTCGTCCCCAATATCCATATCCATCCTACCAAACCCCTATGCAACATCATCAAGGTCGATACTAAAATTCCTATACTCTTCCTCCAATTACACCTAAATCCAAGTCCTTGCTATCACCAATGCTTAAATTTTAGAATCATAAATATTGATGAATAAATGGGATCAAGAGCTTGATGTGATTCCTATGGATTTCATAGAGAGAATGAAAAAGTCTATCCAATTCTTGATGAATAAGTGGAAGTTGGTTGACGAAGAATCCAAATATGTTATTAGTGAATACTTGAATTAAATGATATGTTATATATAATTTTGGATTGATAGGTTGGCAAGATGGGAAAACCAAGAAGTTGAGAGCAACTTGTAGCTATGTAATGGTCTCATAAAAGCTATGGAGAAAGTCAAAATATGGTTGAAGAACAAGTTTGTCTCTCCCATCCTCTAGTGTATAATTTCCATGCTAAACATTTCATATTCCTTGTCCTTATGAATATTCTATCCAATCTCCAAAATATCCTAGTAGCTACAAGGTTTGAACTTGAAACCATGTAAATGATGATAAGAATGAAAATTTGGTGTATAGTCAAATCAAAGTGCCTTACCTTCAAAGATATATCTTATCCATCTTGAAATTCCATATAATAAGGGTTTAAACATGAAATATAATCATTAGTGGAGTAATTAAAGTTTGTATTTATAGTTATGGATGAGTTTTCAGAAGATAATGAAGATCATGAGTTGCTTGTTGAAGAAATTGACATGTCTATAACCCAACAAAACCTTATCTCCCTTCAAGAGTTCTTTCAAGTGTTTCCTTCCATACTCATGCCCATTCATGATCCCTTCATCACACATCCTACTCTCTTTCCAAGCCATTAACCAATCCACCACCCTACCACCTCATCCCCTCTTGAAGGAGAACCTATCTTATGGGAGGAAAATAAAGAAGAACAATAACAATGTATAACAGACCAAGATGTTTCAAGTGACTATGAAGAATAGATCATCATAAGGAATCCAATTGTTAAGGACAAGAATAAGGCATCCTTCTTGAGTCAGGGAAGATAAATTATTGATGAAGTTGTAACTATTCACCAAGAGATTGATCAAGGTATGTTGAAGACTTATCAAAAAATGCTCCATGAATATGAATGTCTTGTGAATTTAGTTCTTGAAGGAGAGAAAAAGTAAGATGTTGTTATAGTATTTTTTTCTTTAAATTACATTGCATAATAAAAAATAAAGTTAAAATCAAGGTTTATGATGAATATCGAGAGATTAGAAGATGTTGCACACCACTTTGGAATCCAATGACTAAAGTAGATTATTTTTGGATAGGAAGAATAACTTACACACATGTAAATAACTTGGACAAAAATATACTAATAGATTATTGGGAGAGATGCTTAGTTAGAAAATAATCCTAGGAATTTGTGAGCTTCCTCAAGTGGATGTTAGCTCATTTATTTACAAAATCAAGTGGATAAACAACATATGAAATTATAATAAATAAAATATATGATAATAATGAAAATTAAAATTCAATCCTCATTTAAGATATCAATATAAGAAAAATATTCATCCCAATAAGTTATGGTAACATTTGCATCATCCTATATGACAACTAGTTAGTTGGTAGTGACTTCAAAAGAGGGAGAATAAATAATAACATAGAGGGCTAGCTTGAAGGTTATGTCACTATGATAAGTAAATAGGGATTGGAATAATATGAGAAGATCAGTGATATTGATTACATCATGTATTATGCTTGATAGAGTCATGTACATACAAAGGGCATATTCAAAATGATATAAAATTAGTAAGATTTATAGCTAAGGATCTAAAATTAAGGTCTTAGTTTTTGAAAATTAAACATAGTGTATTTAAGTTGATATTGATAAGATTGGTGTCAATCTATAGAATTGGTGTCAATTCAGAATGAATCAATATCAATTCTCTCTATAACTGAGATTAATTAAAAATAGAGATTAGATTGGATAGATTCAATGGTAGAGACTAAAATGCAAATATTGATAGATATGGATAATATTCTAAAGACTAAATAAATAGATAATAAAAAAAATATTGATAGGAAATGAAATAAATAAACTTGATTACTTACCTTGTATGTAGCTTCAAACAAAATGAGATCCTTCTTCACAAATGTAGGCAGTCTTTTGGGTCATTTTAAATGGATGTAAATAATATGTAGCAAAATTATAATAGATTTTCATTAGGGACATCCTTAATTAATCAAAAAATATATCAATAATTTTAGGTTCAAAATTTCTCAATCTAGAAGCCAAAGGTTGTCTACGTATTTATGGATCAACACTGATTCAGAGAACCAACAACGATAGTGGGTGAATCGATGTCGATTCACCTAAATTGGTAGGTTTATTCCAACTATGGGTAAAATTGGCTTTGTTGAGTGTGAGGTTGTTGGTAAAAAAATCATATTGGGGTAATGTGGTTAAGAGGCAGATTCCCTAGGTTATTATTGGATTTTGGAGGTTAGGGAAGGTATAAAGCTAATAGTAAAGGCATATTATAAAATTATCAATGGTAAATATACTAAACCTTATGATGATATTATTTAGGATATTAAATAAAAATAAAGGCCTACAACATGTAATCAGTCATTTATAAGGAATGAAATTATAGTGTCTACATTTGGGCCATTTTGTGGAGCAATATGGAATACATGTCATGAGACCAAAAACATGAGAGGTTCAATGCCCCAAGTTTATATGAGGAGGTATCCCCCCTAAAATTGGGAGCTATAATAGGATAAGGAGAGGGTGATTGGTTTGAGAAAATGGAATAATGGATGGGATGGGTAGATAGCAAAGGATCTCTAATAAGCATGGATACATAACATGAAGTATATGCTTTTCACTGATAAGATGTAAGGTAATACAGGAAGAGATTCCCTGAGGAAAATCTTATGATAAAATGCCACAACTACAAATAGGTGTGATAAAATACACTCTCAGGACCCACTAAGGAGAGATAGCCAAAAGAGTACATGCTTTACACAAGATGTGTGATTAATAAGGGGTAAAAATCCACAAAAATGAAATGGTAAAGGATAAATAATAAGGTAGGTGTGTCAAGGTATTAGTACAAAACTAAGGATCAAGTTTAGATGTATTTAAAAGTATAAGTAGTGAAAAAAGGGCAAATTGATGTGTATCCTAAATGAATCAGTGTCGATCCACCAAATTGACATTGATCCAAAATATATCAGTGTCAATCCAAAGTTAGGTATATAAGTAAGTCCAATGTGTCAAATAACTCATTTATTATTTTTGAAAATGAAATGATGCTTGAGAGCTCAAATGATGAGTTTGCTACTAGATAAAATAGATGCTAACAGTAACAGATTGAGATGATGTTGGTGATTGTAAGATGAGGTAGGTTCATTACTTTATTATTTTTTTTATTTTTTTTTACTTTTTGGAGTTACGATAGGGATATGAGTAGTTTAATATGGCATCATAGAATTGGCACCAATCCCCTATGAATTGGTGATGATTCACTGAGAATCAACATCATTTTATGAAATGGTACCGATCCCTATAGTAGGACATTGATCCATAAAATATCTACAATAATTCACATATAAATGTGAAAGGCTAAGATTAGGGTCTATGGTTCAGATAAGTTAATTTTTTAGGAGAATTTAGGTTTATAGGGGATGCTAGTGATAAACAAAAACTTGACTACAGACATGGGATTGAGTGTTGCCCTTGCCAGAGTGACTATGAATCTAGCTCAGTGATGATTATTAGGCCCACATAAAGTCCATAGGCTTGGGAGGAGTGGATCACTACAGATGCATTAATCAAGATAAAATCTTGTCAGTTGCCTTGTTGGAGCACTGAGATGCTATTACCAAGATATTCTAGATTCTTACTAGAGAGATGACCATCACTGAGGAATACATGTACTATATTCTATGACTTCATATGTAGGGAAAACCTATAGTACTTGTAGATGATTATGGATGGGGAGTAGTGTTGACATGCCTATACAGTGAGGATGTGGAGGATATCATATCTTTTTCTAGTGGATTTACTTTTGAGCCTCTATATGTGACTAATACAATAAGGAGAGGTGTATTGGCTATGACATTATTGGTTATATCCCATTACACATTCCCAAACTTAGCAGGAGTTAGATTTCCATGGAGATTAATAGGTGTGGTGATAGATATTCTAGAGCATAGGATAGTTTTTGGATGGGCATCCACTTTCTTAGCATAGATTTATAGGGAGATTTGGGGTTGGAGGACCTAGAGATGATATGTCTTGGATGTCATTATTATTTTATAGTATTGGGCATATGAGCATATTAGGGTAGTATATAACATTGGTACTCCATGGATACAGTTGTATAATACTAAGTTCAATTTGGCCTTATTATGATAGAAGGATGACCTAGCATGAGGTTTTATAGATGGAATTTTTAGGACCTTGATTACTATGGAGGGGTCTAAAAGGGGTTGAGAGATGCATATATCATTTGGTGACTTTGTTTCCAATTTCATACATGGCCTAGGGTGGAGATAGAGCTCACATGCATATGGAGAGAGATGAGTGACTAGGATGAGGATGGAGTACTTAGAGTATCTCCACTTTAGGTTAGTGTGGTGGTATTTTTGGCTAGTAGAGGATATTTTATGGGCCCCTCATGTATATAGGTAGGATGAGATATAGTGGGAGATCCCAAGGCTAGTCACTAAAGATGTCCCTATGGAGGAGGAGGTGGATCTAACATAAGATGTTATAAAGGATAATGGGTGTACTCCATCATACATAACATGGTAGGTAAGATAGTGGATAACAAGGTAGGATAGGGGGGTGCATCCACACTAGGAGGGAGGAGATGATGAGATGGAGGAGGCTAAGGATGATAAAGGACAGGATAATATGGGAGATGAGGAGGATGAAGGAGAGGATGGGGGAAAGGAAGAGATAGAGGAGGAGGATATTAATGTGGTTTAGCTTATTAGAGAGAGGGATTCACTGAGGGCTTAGTGTATCACCTTATAAGGATAATTAGCTACATCATAGAGGGCTCTTACCATAATATAAATAGAGTGGGACACACTTCAAACCTAATTGGATAAACTATAAGTGGGTTTCAAATTATTATAATTGAGTCATGATATGGTAGTGGAGGCTTAGGATCATTATCAGGTAGAGAGGGATAGTCTAATGAGGGGATAGGGAGAACCATCAATGTAGATAGTTGGAGGGGTGGTTGGGATATGCATTAGATAGGCAAGGACTATGATCATTGATAGATATAGTTAGTTGGTTATGGAGATGTGATATTATGTACAAATCATAACCTATCTACATTCAGAGATTCCTCACTATACTTCTTATCTATCCACATAGGGCAAGTTTTCCAGGCACATGCATACAACGTTGATGAGCATGGGGATTATATCCCATAGGAGAGATAGAGATAAGGATAAAGGAGAAAATGGGAGTGGGGATGGTGTTGGATTCAATGGTGGTGGATCCCTAGAGGTTATTCACTTGATTGGGCTATTATTTACACATTATCTCATCTATTGATGTGTTTATATTCATTGTACAAGGCAGAGATCCACATACATGTATACATATATTTGTGGTGTACATTGATTATTATATATATATATATATATATATATGATTCATGATTATGAGTTATATTTCTATTATGGATCATATATATGGATTATGGATTTTTATTGATTATGCTTACATTTTTATTATATATTCTAGCTTATTAGATTATGTGATTTATTATGATTGTTACATGTGATGAATTTTATATTTAAAATGTTTATGGATTATGGGTATTATGCTTATAAATTCATGTTTATATATTTTTGAATTACTAAATTTGAATATTTATTGATATTTGTGGAAAATTAACACAAATTTAATTTACAAAGGGCTTGATTGTTTGTTATTAGCTCGTACCAAGAACTATGAAAACCACTTGAAAGGAATGCATGTGCATCCTTAAGCAACTACTAATAACTATCCTAACAACTTTAGGTCAATTAAGTTTAGGATCCCATTAATTTTGAGATGGGTAATGCTAATGACTTATTTTTAATATTTGATAAAAACTAGACTCTAAGAAGAATATGTTTCAGTCTTGCATATCCAGAACTACAATCAAACCTAGAATCCTTTTGTGCCAATCCATGTAGATTGATCAATGAAAGAAGTATACTAAATTAGAAAGATGATCAATGCAAGAAGCCTTTTTGGGATATTTTTATGCATGCTATCAATCCTTCAAGGGAGTGGTCCATATATATATTTTTAAATATGCTTTTCAAATCAACTATCCTTTGAGGGAGCAGTCTGATCCTTTTTATATAGTTTTTCACATTTTGTAGATTTTGTAGATTTATAGTTATCATTTGAGGGAGAAGTCTATGTATTTTTCTTTGTCTTGTAGATGATTTTATTTTACTTTTGATCCTAATGTTAGTATTTCTTTATGGATTGGCCTCAAGTATCCTAGGATAATTTTTCAAAGCTTTGTTACATAATATAATACACTTATTCTCAAAATGAATTAATGATAGGGAGGGATTTAAAGGAATAATGATTTGGAACTCCTTCCCATTATAGGAGAATATTATCCAACTATAACATGGTATGAATAGATCTAGGATATTCATATTCAAGGTTAAAAATGGGAAATGCTACTATATAACCACATGTCTCTATATATCATTATTTAGTATAAGAATAATATGGGTATGAAACTAAGAATATAAAATAGGTAGAATAAGGTGATTAATATTTATTAATAGTATAAATGACATAGATGTAATCCATTAATAGGTTCTAATTCTAATTTTACATCAAGAGAGGCCAAGCGATATGCCCTAGATCCATAATTATGGGTGATAATATATGTTCTGATGTAATTCAGAGCAAATTTCCCCTTTTTATATTTTAATATTAGTTACATGTTGATTTTAATTTAATACAAGGTCATCGATATTAAATTAACATTATTTTATATGTTTATTATAAATGCACTTTATTTTTCCTTGATATACATGGAGATGATCAAGGGCAGTCGATCTATGCTAATCCAAGACTTCAAGCTAGGTTAATCATTCCTAATGGAATTCATCCTCATATATGATATATTTTAGGGATATGCAAAAGGTAAGGAATCTTAACCTCAAGAGGAAGTACAACTTTGATACCATAGACTAGATAAAAAGGAGTCTAACCTGTAGGGGTTTGAATACTAGTTTGATAAGACCATAAGGCAATGGGAACATGAAGATGCCAATTCTTACCTACTTTATTAATGACTTTAGTTAGGATTTCGAATAGAGTTTTATTGGATGCCTTGACCTATCCATTAGATTAAGGATAGTAAATCCAATACAAGCTTAGTTTAATGCTAAAAGAATCATAGAGCTCTTGAACCCTTTTTTATTAAAATATTTTCCATTATCTTGATGATCATATGAGGGATACCAAAGTGATAAAAAAATATGTTCACTAATGAATTCAATAATTTTATCTGATTTGGTTGAGTTAAGGGGGATAGCCTCCACACACTTAGTAAAATACTCAATGGTAGTAATGATAAATCTATGTTCCTAAGAAGATTTAGGGTTACTTTTATCTATAAGTTCAAGCCCCCATGATGAAAAAGGCCAAAATTCATGTGCTACTTATGATTCTTGACTAGGTACATAGGATAGGTTAGCATGTTGCTGATATTTTATGCATTTCTTAAGGTGAGCCAATAATAGCCCAACCATAAGATTCTCTTGGTGAGGGTGTAGCCCCTAAAATATCTACCACGCAACCCATCATGAGCTTCTTTGATAGCAAGAGTAGATTCATGACCTTAGCGATAATGAAAGATAATACCATCAAAACCATGATCATAAATAACACCCCCTAGTATGAAAAATTCATGATATGATGCTAGAAAGTGTTCTTTTTATTTCTAGATAAATTTAGAGGAATAATTCCCCTTGATAGGTAATCAAATATTTGTGGATATCAGAGATATGATGGATTTAAGTCCATATTATAGATGGAAGGAAGATTAGTTTTTGTAAAGGAAGTTTTATTAATCTTATATATGAGGACAAATAACTTAGATTCTTGAGACAAAGATGGGATCAAGGGACCAAGGAAGCCATAATATTCACAAACTTGTTAGTTGACCAAGGAGTGGCTTGGATAGAATAATGCTCAAAAGTGGCTTGTGACTAATCAACCAAGGTCTTATACTTCTAAAGGGTATCATTATTACATTAATATATGCACTTAATTTGATTAACCACAAGATAGGAATAAACATATATATTAAGTTTTTTAATACCCAAGGATAAGGTGATTTGGAGACCTATGATTAAAGCCTCATATTCTAACATATTAATAGTGAAGTCAAAATCAAACTTAAAGGATAGATGGATAGGTGTCCCCTAGGTGGGATTAAGATAAATCCATCTCCCCCATCATGCTTGCACTTATATCTATCAAATAATTAATTCATTTGATAGTAAGGATATGTTTGAGATGTGGAGGCTATGGATTCATTTGGGAATTCATAATTAACTAGTTAATTATCAATAAGAGGTACCTCAACAAGCTAATCAACAATGATTTGACCTTTAAATAATTTTTAATGGATAAAATTGAGATTCATTTTTTCTAAACGCATTATCTATTTGGCCATCCACTAATTTTGATAAGGCTTTAAATACATAAAATTCATGGGATCAGTTTTTGTGACCACATAAGTTTTATGATTGAGCAAATCATGGTGAAACTTAGAAGCTAAAAATATAAGATCTAGGCATAAATTATCTATATGAGAATAATGTGTCTCATATTCAAAAAGTGTATGAGCAATATAGTAAGTTGCATTCTCTTTGTGTTACTCATCATGATGGGAAAACATGGATCCAAGGGCATGCTCCATAGTGGAAATATACAAGAAGAATGGTTACCCCTCTTTTAAAGGAGTGAAAATTGGTGGTAAAATAATATAGCTCTTAAGAAATTTAAAGGCCTCCAAACAAATAGAGTCCCATTTTAAATATATATCTTTCTTTATAAGGTGATGAAATGGTTGACATCGATCAAATAGCTGGGAGATAAAATGATGAATAGATTGTAATTTACCATGCAAACTATGGAGTTGTTTAAGCTTAGATTGGGGTGGAATTTATAAAATGGTTTTGAATTTAGTAGGGTCAATTAATATCCCTCAAATGTAGATAATAAATCCTAAGCGCTTACCTATCAATACTCTAAAAATGCATTTCTTATAATTTAGATGGAGATAAAAATGGATTTAGTAAGCGAAGATTACTTTTAGGAATGAAAGGTGATCTTTTCATTACTTTGATTCATCATGGAGATCATCCACATAATACTCAATAATTTTATGGATAATATCATGGAAGATGTAATTCATGACTCTTTGATAGGTTATTATTTAGGCTAAAAGGCATAAATCAATAGAAGAAGGTCCCCTAGGGTGCAAAAAATGAAGTCTTATGTTGATCTTATGGTGACATAAGGATCTAATTATATCCATAGAAACCATTCGTAAGTGAAAATTTTTCATTCCTAATGGTTAAATCCACTAATTGGTCAATATTATGGAGAGGTAAATCATCCTTAGGACAAGTCAAATTAAGGTCTCAAAAGTCAATACAAAGGCATAGACCCCTTGTAGGCTTTGTGATAGGGATGATATTAGATATTCATTGAGATTAATCAATAGGCTTGATAAATTTAACAAATAAAAAACATTTTAACTCGTCTTTGACTAAGAGATAAACATGAGGATGCATATTTTAGAGATTTTAATTTATAGGTTTCGTATCGGGGAAAGTGATAATGTTATGGATGATAGTACCAGGATTGATACCAAGCATATCACTATAGGACCAATCAAAAGCTTCACTATGATCTATAAAAAATGAAGTGAAATCTTGATAATCTTAGGGATGTAAAGATTTTATAACATTAAATATTTATGGAGTCTCATGAGATCCTATGTTAACATTGATAGAAACCTCATTTAATAGACTAGAGGTTTCAGAGGGAAGGGATTTTCATAGATGGAAGTTTTCTATGCCTAAATGAGTTAAGATAGACTCATCATATTGGCACTGAAGAACATGGATGGTTGGTATTGCCAATATGATTGTCATTAATGTTAAAAGGGACACTATGGATGACATTCATGTCAAAAGGATTAGGTAGGATTGATGGAGAGAAGGGCATGTTTCACAATTTCACTGTGCAAAGTTGTCATGCTTTTGCAAAGACCATTTAAATATGTCTAAAGTCAAATACATAGAAGTTTTGTTATGGTTTTTTCATTTACATCCTAGAAATATGGTCTACAAGTTTAGAGGAGATGGAATGAGCTTATAATTGAATTATTTAGCTCTCACACATTATAAAGTTTCATAGTAAAATCCTAAGGGTTTAGCCATGTCATCAACAAGCAAAGTTCTATTTCAATGTTGACTTCATATAGCTAGGAACCAATAACTTAAGTCCATATTGTCATTAAGAAACTAGCCCCTTGACCTAACAATTATTAGCTCTATGCAATAATCAAAGGAATTTATATTTTCCTAAATTTAAGACTTTAATTTATGTCCCATATTGATTAATGGCTATCACTTCATCATACATAGATGATCCAATGAAGTGAAGCAAATTCAAATTATTAAAGGCTCCTTTGAGTAAAGTCATTAGTGACAAGTGTCACATTCAAGGATCTTATTAGATAGAGACCCAATTATGATAAGCTTATTAGAGTTAATGTTTGATATAGTTAAAATATAAATATTTAGAACTTAATCAGACATTGGAGATCCAACAGAGTGAAAATAAGTCAAATTGTCAAAAGTACCTCTGATTTAACATGAAAGTGATAAGTGTCACAATCACAAAGCTTTGATAGTGAATCTATGGTGTAGATTAAATTAAAAATGTCAAAAATCAATGTGAGGATGCCAAATGTCTCAATATCAAGAATTGACAACTATGTATAAAAGGCACATGCTTATGCCAAGTGTCATATCCTTAAGGGTTAGATAGATATAAAGATCAAGCTTATCAGAATATCTGATGGTGAGTGGGTGATCATGCAAAGGAGATCCAATAGATCTAATGGACTTAAATGTTATAAAGTGCTTAAGGTTTATCAACACAATGATGAGTTAAAGACTAAGAAAGTTTGAGAATATTGATAGAGTGAAAGTGATCCAAAGATATAGGAAGTAGTGAGATGAGGTCAAAGTGTCTAAGTTTAAAAACTAAGTCAAGGTAAATTTTTTACAAGTTTAAAGATATAAAGACACATGGGAGATAGGATCTAGAGATCAATGCATGTGTTTTAAGGAGTGAAATATTAAAGTTTAGCAACATGCATAGATTTGATTGAGTAAGAGAGCTTGGAAATGGTGTGAAGAAAGAGATCAAAGGCTAGTATTTAAAGTGTTTAAATTCCAATGCTCAAGTGGAGAGACATGTAGGAACATGTAAGAATTTGTGTATAAGATATATATCTTGACATAGATAATGAGATTGATTGATTCAATTGATCAAATCTACATTAAAGATCTTGTGCATCAAAACTTGAGTCTAATAGATGCTATAGATGGTAAATATACATGTAATTACAACATGATGCATGGAATCAAGACACAAGAAACTTATAGTCCAAGTAGTATTGAATTAAAGTCTATAATTGGCATGATGTGTTAAAGTCTAAGTGTGAACACACTGATGATATGGACCCCTAGATCCATTGATTATATATATGAAATCTAGGACATAGGTAGATGTTGTTAGAGCCATTAGAATTGTGTCAAATGAAAATATATAGACACAAAGGTAAAAGTGTAGAAAAGATGACATGTTGTTGAAGACTATCAAACATATATATAGAGTGATATGAAGTGTGTTGAATAAAGATATATCCAGACACATGGAGAAAGCATCAGAGAGGAAGAAGGCACAAAGAGAATATGCATAGTATGAGCATGTTATAGATTGGAATTGTAATAAAGAGAATAGATTTTTATTCATTTATGAATCAATGTTATAATCTAGAGTTCTAGCTCCATAGATCTGATTGGTTTGTGCCATCAAATTATCCGATTTGGTGCTTAGTTAGGGGATTGGTGTCTCCTTAGGATTGGTGTCCTTAAATGTAACTAATGAGGTTTTACTAGTGAGGCTTGTAGCTAGTGAGGCTTGTAACTAGTGAGGTTTTGTAAAATGAGGCATTGACTATGAGGCTAGATTAGAATAGTAGATTATAGTAGCTATTCTCACCATGGTTTTTCCCTTCAGGTATTCCATGTATAAATTTGGTCTCATGTGTATTTGTGTGTGTATGTGATCTATAAATTTATCTTTTAATCTACATATGCTTTTGAATTTTATTTAAAAGGATTAAATGACTATTTTAAGTTGATATATTGATTCATGTACCCATTCTTAGTACATAGTTGTGTTCCAATAGTTTGTATTAGAGCATAGGGCTCTTTGAAAAAAGCTTAATCATCTCAAGTAGATATTGGAATATTGAACACAGTGGCTAATCAAAAATGAAAAGTGGATCCAGAATATGAGGTCACCTATGTTATAGATGAGAAAAGAGAACTCTAGGTAGATGAAGCTTTGACATTAATAAATTTAAAAGGTATCTAAAAGTCTTGAGAAATCTGATCAGATGGTAATTAGCCTAAAGACACAAGTTGAAAAGGCTAAAAGAATATACTATTTAGTCAAAATTGAACTAAAATTTAAATATAATGAATGTGTGATTCTTGAAGTAGAGATAATGGACTTGAGAAAAGAGCTTGAGAAATCCGAATGTCAATTAGACAAAGTTTGAAGTTGATAGGAGGATTAGATATTCTTGATGAACTAATTAACTCTCAAAATATCTCAAGTTGGTGATGAGAAGGGAAAAAGTTCCTCAACTAGTACATCTACTAACCTATATGAAAACTTAAAAGAAGAAGAAGAATCAGGAGAAAATAAAGAGAAAAATAGCAAGGACACAAAGAAAGATTCAAATATAGTTGATGTGAAGAAGGCTAAACTTGAAAAGAAGATTGAATAAAAGAAGATAAAGGTAGCTGGTGTAGATGGATAAACCAAAGTGAAGAATAACTCCTCATGCTACACCAAAAATGATATGACCAAGCATTCCTCATATTTTTATGGGTATTGGTATAACTATAATCAGTTTGTTTATAGGGTTAATGATTATAGAGTTGTATCTACAAGGAAAAAAAAATTAATTAGAAACTCATTCTCTTCTTTTTTAGAAACAAATGTAATGTGATATAATTTCAATAACTTTGGTCGCATAGATAAACATTATGTAACTAGCTTTGTAAGAAAAAAAGTAAACAATGTAATAAAGACATGCCTCCTAGTGTGGACAAACGTTCAAAGGTTTCTGAAAAGAAGCTAAACAAGAAACCCAAGGATGTGTGTAGAGTGAAATATCAATCCATGATTGCTTAGACTGAACTCCATGCTAAGGATCAAAATTTATAGGTGATAGATAGTGGTTGATCAAATCATATGATTGGTGAAAAGAGCAATTTCACCAAATTGAGAAAATGTAAGGAAGGATCTATCAGCTTGAGAGACAACACAATAGTAAAGATCAAAGGTACAGGAACCTAGAACATAGATGGTAAACTATCTACATATGATGTACTTTATATTTAAATATTTAAGCATAATATGCTAAGTGTCAGCCAAATGTGTGATATATCAAAGTTGTTGCCAGGTTATAAATAATGCAAATGCAATGGTCAAGTGATCACATGAGACAAAGCTGGTGCACACCACAAAGAAGCTAAAACAAAGTGAACAAATGAAAGGAGATAATTTTCAAAAGACAAATATGAGCAAAACCCAATATTCTATTAACTTAAGATGGCCAAAGTGAAGAATACATATAGGAGAGCACGTAAGCAACTCCTCCATAAAAGGTGGTCAAAGCACCCCAAGAATAGACTGTAACTCCTCCATGAAAGGTGTTGACAAGGTGCTAAGAATAGAGAAATAACTCCCATACCTGGAATAACCAGTTAAAGGAGATACTTATGACATTCTTATGACACCTATGACACATCTATGACAAACATCTTCACATAAGATAGCCTATCCCATGAATGTAGGAAATCTCCATGTATGCATAAATATATAATATTCCCTAATTAAATAATAGGGAAAAATAAAAACCCACACTAACACCTCCCCATAAATGCAGCTTAGATGGGCAGTATGGAAATATAAAATGGGTCTCGACAACTAGGCCTGATGAGGTACCCATGTACAAATGCAATCTCCCATAAGATAGAGAAAAGGAGAAAACCTATAAGAAAAAACTCCCCCCAAAAGAGAGACATAAAATAAATGAAGAGGCTAGTGCCACCCCCCCAAAGATGATGCTACTATAGATGTGAACTACACCCCAAGAAGAGCTCATAGATGAATGAACTTGCTCTTGGTGAAAGGTTTGGTAAAGATGTTTACATCCTGCTCCAAATACTGGCAAAATATCAAGTCAATGACCTGACTATGAATAAGCTCCTGAATGAAATGCATGTGAATGTCTATGTGCTTGGTCCACTGGTGCTAAACCAAACTCCTACAAATTTGAATGGTACTCTAGTTGTCACAATAAATGATGGTGGGCTCCTGATAGGAATGCCAAACTTAGAAAGTATCCCCTAAATCCAAATAGCCTTAGTAGTTGCATTAACAGCTCCCCTGTACTCTGCCTCTATGGATGATATAGCAATAGCATTTTGCTTCTTGATAAACCAACTGATAGGACCAAAACCTAGAGAGAAACTATAACCAGAAGTGGACTTATGAGTCTGTGAATTTCCAACCCAGTTTGAATCTGTATATCCAACCAAGTCAACCTCTATGCCAAATTTGTAATGAATCCCATATCTATGTGAACCCTGTATGTAATGCAAGATCCTCTTATCTAATTTCCAATGCATCTCATGAGGTTCTTGCATAAATATAGAGACAAGTCCCACTGCATATGATATGTTGGGCCTGGTGTGAGTCAAGTAGATGAGACTAAAAATAATTTATCGATATCGAGTGGCATCAACCAATGGTGAAGAATAGTCAGCATCAAGCTTGACTCCTAATATAAAGGGAGTCAAAGATGGATTGCAATCATCCATGTGAAATCAAGCCAATAAGTCAAGAGCATACTTAGGTTGTGCAAGAGAAATCCCTAAATCTGACTGTGAAATCTCAATGCCAAGGAAGTAGTGCAACAAACCCAAGTTTGTCATGTCAAATATATCCTAGAGAGATGCCTTCACCACTGCAATATCTGATGAAGAACTCCCAGTGATTAAAATGTCATCAACATGTAGAACCAAAATTAGGAGCGAATCATCCTACCACAAAAAGTAGACATTGGGGTCAGAATGGCACCTAGTGAAACCCACAGTGAGAAGGAAGGAATTCATCTTGGCATACCAAGCCTGAGGGGCCTATTTGAGGCCATAGATAGATTTCTTAAGTCTACATACTAAGGAATAATCCTAAACAAATCCTAGTGGCTGCTCCATGTAGATCTCCTCCTCTAGGTCTCCATGAAGAAAGGCACTCTTCACATCCATCTGGTGCACATCCCAACCATGTGTTGTGGCAATAGCCAAGGTGAGTCAAATAGAAGTAATCTTTGAAGTAGGGGTAAAGGTCTTTGAGTAGTCAATGTTTGCCACTTGTGAGAAACCCTTTGCAACCATTCATGCCTTATACTTATCAACCAACCCATTTATTGCAAACTTGGTTAGATATATCCACCTACATCGAACCATCTTCCTTCCCTTAGGAAGTGAATTCAAGTCCCAAGTGTGATTTTTGATTAAGGAAGAATATTCTTCCTCCATAACACTATCCCACTCAGGTACTCCTGATGCCTATCAAAAAGTTTGTGGATCCAAAACTGAGGCAAATAAGGCATGTGGATCTCTCTAAAAATCCCCCCTAGTATGTCTATCATCTGTGGGATCTCCTACCCAAGTGCCAACACTCTCAAGTGTTTGTCTAGCCAAAAGTGGCCCAAAAGTGGGCGAGTCAGGTGCTAGCTACTCATCCTCTAACTAACTAGAGGTGGATGACTCTACATCACTATCCTCACTGTCTGAACTTGAAGAAGAAGAAGATGTCTTTGGCTCAAGAACCTACTGTGGCTGATCTAAATTTGAGGAATCATCATGAAGAAGTAGATCTAATGAGAGAGAAGTGCCAAGTGTTGAGTCTCTAGGACTCTACTAAAAGTGGAAACTTATCTCAATGAACAACTCATGAGTGGTCAGATCTAGAAGGTGATACCCCTTAGCACCATCCAAATATCCTACAAAGATGCAAGGCTTGGAATGACATTCCATAGCTTTGCATTTCTTCTTTGGTATGTGGGCCATGGTTGGGGATCCAAAAACCCTAAGGTGCTCAACATCAGGTTTCCCTTTATGCCAAGCTTCAAAGGGTGTTATGCCTTTCAAAGCTTTATAAGGAACCCTATTTTGAATGTAGCAAGCACAATTGATGGCTTCAGCCTAGTACTATGGTGCTAAGGATTTGGAGTGAATTATATACGTACCCATCTCTTTTAATAACCTATATTTGTGTTTTGCAACCCCATTCTATGAAGGATTGTAAGTGACTGTGCACTGCAAATCAATCCCCTCTATGGTGTAAAATTGCTCAAACTTGTTGCTGACATACTCCCCTCCATTATCAGTTCAAAGAACCTTGATGGATTTCTCACTCTGTTTCTCAACAAGAGCCTTGAAGTCTAGAAAATTTTCAAACACTTCAGACTTTTTTTTGAGAAAATATATCCAAGTGTACCTAGAGAAATCATCAGTGAAAGTGAGGATGTACTTGGCCCTTGTGAAAGATGGTTTGGGAAAGGGTCGTGATAGATCACTGTGGACTAACTCCAAAGGTTGTGAAGCCCTCCAAGCTTTTCCTTTGTCAAATTTTGCTTTGGGATGCTTCTCAAGGGAGCACCCCTCACAAAGTCCTTTTGAGAATTGGACATGAGGCAAGCCAATAACCATGTCTTTTTTGCAAAGTTACTCAAGGTAGTGGTAGTTAAGGTGGCCAAACCACTCATGCCATAATTTGATAACTCCATCTGAATGAGTTAGGAATGTTTTTGGAGAAGAATCATGTGTAAAATGTGAGAAGGTATATAACCTTGCTTGGTGATTTACCCTACCCACTACCACTGTAGTATCACTATGCAACTCCTTGATAGCCACTGAATATGGTGAAAACTCAACTCTCATGCCTTGACCAATGTGAGTGATTTGGTACACTGATAGGAGATTGGTTGAAAGAGAAGGAACATTTAGAAAATTATTGAATGTTCCTCCTTCCATTTCAACTGACCTTTTCCCTGCAATGAAAACTAATGTGTCATCACCTAAACTAATTGAAGTCATGCTACAAGGCTCTAAAGATGAAAACTCAACTAGGGAAGAGCCCATGTGGTGAAAAGCACCTGAGTCGATGACCCATGAAGATGTAGAAGCTGTTGTAGCTATAAGGGCCTTACCCTTTTCTTTCTCCTTACCCTTGCCTTTTGCCTTAGTAGATTTTGGGTAGATGAATTATGCTTAATGGACTCAGGAACACCTATGTTGTGCTTCTCTAGAAGATGAGTTAGGTGATCTATTTGTTTCTTCATGAATTGTGTTCATAATGCCCTATCTTTTTATAATAGGCACACTTAACCTTCTCCTTCTTAGGTTTAGCATTGGAGGAGGAAGACTCAATGTTGTTTTTGGCAAGATTGTTGTTTTCTTTCTTCTTTTCCTAGTCCTTGTTCTTTTTCTTCTCCTTTGTTAAAGTCTTATCCTTACCATTTCTAGCTATCAAATTTTGGGGTTGAGTAGACTTCATTGTGCCTAGTTAAATTAGCTTATCTTGCTCCCTAGTCAAGTTGGAAATGAATGAATTCAAAAAAGGCATTTTCCATGTAGTGCGAAGGGCACTTTTTATGGCATGGAAAGTGGAGACAAAGACTGAATAGCTTGGACCTAACTTTGTGAGAATAGAAATGATGAGTTGATCATCTTTATTCTCTATCCTGCATTCTTTCAATTGCAATCTAAGGGCCTTAAACTTAGTGAAGAAGTCCTGTAGGGTGTCAAAGTTGTTAGGACTTAGACTTATGAGTTTGTTTTCGAGCTCATGACCTCTCATCTCATCAAGCTTCCCAAATAAGGTTTCTAGAGTGTCCCATATGTCTTTAGGAGTCTTGAAGGTTTCTAAATGGAGGAGAAGTTATAGATACATGGACAAGCTCAGTAATCCATAGGCTTCATTACTACAATTGTACCACTTGACATTTTCAGCATTAATGTTGGGTTCTACTTTAGTACCCATGGTGATCCTATAAAACACTTAAATTTGAAGAAAGATTGACATTTTAACCTTATATTCATGATATTTGAAGGGTGTTAGGATTTTAAGTTGAAAATAATTGATTTTAAGCTAAATTTAGGTGAAGTTGTGTTGATTGCAAGTTGTGAAATTATGCAGAAAGGAGAATGAAAGTAAAGATTGCAAGTGCTGAAAAGCAATCACACCCCCACAAAATTTTGAGCCCCCCAAAATATTAAAGTGCATAATTAATGTGTCTTAGAGAAATCAGTGCAAGACATTAAGCAAATAGGACGTCAGACTCAGTCGAATATGCGTCCCAAGAGACTCAATTTTTTGACACTTTATAAAGTAGTGTAATTTTGACAATTATCTAGCCTAAGTTGTGGAAAATTGAAAACTAAGCACTTTTTCAAAATATGGTACTCAAATTTAAGCTACTATTTGCAAGATTTTAATGTTTTAGTTTTCTGTACACTAGTAATTTTGCAAAAAATAGCACGAAAACATTAAAAAAATGCCTATTTTAAGAGAGAAAGTGGTCTTCCAACCACTCATTAGACTCAACATAGAGTGAAGAATGAATTGGTTTAGTCTTTCAAGGGGGATTCAATGCCCTGCCAATTTAGGCCTCAACTTCATCTTCATCAAGCGAAGATACAAGTTTTAAAAAAAACTTTAAATTGCCTTCAATGATATTTTCTCAAAAAAAACATAATTCATAAAATCATAAAATCTGATCTTAGAATATAAATATAATTCAAATGAGAAATAAATAGCATAAATTCAAATTGCATTGGATTTGAAGTGGGCCCACCAAAGAGAAGTGCCAAAAATGAAGCACCCAAACCCTAACTTCTTTTGCTGGTAGTTTTTTTGATATTAGGCACTGCCAAAGGAGAAATGCAAGGCTAAGATGAATCAAGACATTTTTTGGGAGGTTGAGGAAGGTTGTGAGCAGCTACCAGAGACTTGCAGATTGAGAACACATAGGGTTTTCATGAACCTCGATACAAAAACATCGCTGAAGGGATGTTTCTTTAGTTAGAGCCTTAAAAAATGCCTCCCACAGATCTGAGGCTATATGTAGAGGCCAAAATAACTCTTTTAAAGGGTTTGAAACTGGTCAAAGTGCCTTTTTACTCCATTTCAAGGCTGAAATATAAATTATGAGGTGCCAACTTCCACCAAAGAGCAAAAAATGTGATCTGATTTTTCTATTGGTCTGCAAGATGTTGGAAGAGCCATGGAGATCCTTCACACATATGAGAAACTCTACAAATGAGCCTTTGAAACCTCCTTGGTAACCAACAAATGGATTTGTCCTAACAAATAATGAGAACCACAACTAAACCATAAAAAAAAATACCATAAAGGCAGTCCACAAGAAAGATAAGTGAATCACAAGAAATGATATTGAAAGGCTTTTTTAGATCAGATCTGGAAATAAGAAAAAGAACATAAAGAGAACTCCACTCCTCATATTTTCAAAATAAACTAATAGCATAACCAGACACATGATTACAGGGGTGGCTCTGATACCATATCAGAGTTGTTGCCAGGGTCCGAATAATGTGAATGCAATGGTCAAGTGATCACATGAGACAAAGTTGGTGCACACCACAAAGAAGCTAAAGCAAGGTGAAAACACGAAAGGAGATAATTTTAAAAAGACAAATAGGAGGAAAACCCAATATTTGATTAACTTAAGATGGCCAAATTGAAGAATAGATATAAGAGAGCATGTAAGTAACTCCTCCATAAAAGGTGGTCAAAGCACCCTAAGAATAGACTGTAACTCTTCCATGAAAGGTGGTGACAAGGTGCTAAGAATAGAGAAGTAACTCCCATACCTGAAATAGCTAGTCAAAGGAGTTACTTATGACATTCTTATGATACCTATGACACATCTATGACACACATCTCCACATAAGCTAGCCTATCCCATGAATGTAGGAAAACTCCATCTATGCACAAATATATATTATTCCCTAATTAAATAATAGGGAAAAATAAAAACCTACACTAAAATGATAATGGATATAAGGTCATATTTTCTATAGAAGGATACAAGTTAAGGAGATATGGAAGAATAGTTGTAGAAGGGAAAAGGACTGAAATTAATATCTAAAATCTTATTGAAGTAAATGAAAATAGTTTCCACATGGGAAAGATTGATGAAATTTGGTTATGGCATAGGATAATGGGCCATGTTAACTTTGATAATGTAGTCAAAGTGATCTCAAATAAGTGTGTAAGACACATACCCAAGATAACCAAACCTATAGATACTACTTATAAGGAATGTCAACTAGGAAAGTGGACAAGGGTAAGATTTGAAACCAAGGAATGTGTAACTACAAAGCCTCTATAATTATTTCATATTGATCTTTGTTATCTAACCAAGACAAGAGGATCTAAAAGAGAGTTGTACTTCATGTTATTTTCAGATGATTACTCAAGATTGACATGGGTAACCTTTTTGAAGGACAAATCTCAAGTTTTTGAGAGATTCAAAATCTTTAGAGCCATGGTTGAAAATGAGATTAGAATAAAAATCAAATGCTTAAGATCTAATAAAGGTGAAAAATTCACCTAAAATAAATTCATAGAGTATTGTGAAAAGCATTAGATCAAAATACACTGCTCTACAACAATGACTCCAAAGAAAAATGGAGTTGTTGAGATAAAGAACATAATAGCTAATGAAATGGCTAGACCAATGCTAAAGGAGGCCAAGTTATTGGATGAATATTGGAGAGAAGCAATCCAAACAATAGTATAAATCTTGGATAGAGTTAAACTAAGGGTAAATAGTGACAAAACTCCCTATGAGCTTGGTATGGAAAGCATGCCTCTATTAAGTACTTCAGAGTGTTTGGAAGCAAATTATAAATCAAAAGAAAGGAGGAAAAACTAGGAAGCTTTGAATAAATATGTGATGAAGGAATATTTCTTGTTTATTCCACTCAAATCAAAGACTATGTGTGTTACAATAAGAGGATACACAAGGTGGTAGAAAGCATAAATGTCAAGGTTGAAGAAGGCATAAAACATGTTGAACCTGACAAGGAAACTAGTAATGAAGAGTCATATATTGAATAAAAATTAGATAGTGAAGAGGTTGAGGAAAATAATAAAAAAATATTCAAAGATTTGTTCAAAAGGATCATCCTAAAGAGCAGATAATTGGCAATAAGAATTAAAGAGTTTAGATGAGGAGAAGAGATGTAATGAACAATGAGAAAATAATTTTTAATCTAATGTCTATAATTGAGCCTCTGAGATATGTTAAATCTAGTAAGGATGATAATTGGCTAAAAGTCATGAAAGAAGAACTAAGACAAATAGAAAAGAATAAAACATGGCAATTTGTTCTAAGATCCTTAAAAAAGAATGTGATAGGAACAAAATGGGTTTATAGAAACAAGCTCAATGAAGATGGAATTGTTATAAGAAATAAAGTAAGATTGGTGTGCAAGGGATATGCATAAGTAGAAGGCATATAATTTGAGGAAAAATTTTCTCTAACTATTAGATTTGGAAGCTATATAAATGTTTCTAGCATTCTCTATTTACAAGAAGTTTAAATTATATCAAATGGATGTAAAGTCTACTTTCTTAAATGGGAACCTATAATAGGAAGTCTATATTAAACAACTAGAAGCTTTTCAATTTTTAAATGATGAATATTATATGTACAAACTAAATAAATAATTTTTTGGTCTAAAATAGGCACCTAGAGCATGGTATTCAAGATTGGACCAATACCTATAACAACAAGGTTTTAACAAAGGATGTGTAGACAATAATCTATACTTCAAATCAAAAGGTGAGTAGATGTTTATTGTTGTTGTTTATGTAGATGACATCATATTTGGCGGTACCAATAAAAAAATGTGAAAATAATTTGGTACATAAATGCAAGGTAAATTTGAGATGTCTATGCTAGGATTACTTTCCTTCCTCCTTGGTCTACAAATAGCATAATCTACTGAAGGGATATTCATATCCTAAACCAAGTATGCAAAGGAGATGCTCAAGAAATTTATAATGGAAGATAGAAAATTAGTTAGTACTCCAATGGTAACTAGATGCAAATTGATCACAGAGGATGAGTCCCTTGACGCAAATCAGACTATGTATAGATCAATGATAGGTAGGTTTCCATACCTAGCTACATCAGGACTAGATATCATGCAAGTAGTGTGCATGGTTGCTAGATTTAAGGTTAATCTTAAATAGTCACATGTTAATGCAATGAAAATAATCTTTAGATACATATAGATCATAATTGACTATGGCTTATGGTACCCTACAAGTAAATATTTTACTTTGAAAGAGTATATAAATGTTGATCAGGTCAGAAGTGTGGATGATATAAGAAGCACTAGTAGTGGTACATTTTTCCTTAGAAATATACTTGTTTCATGGTTGAGCAAAAATCAAAAGTTAGTTATTCTTTCTAATGCAGAAGTAGTGTATGTAACAATAGTGTCATGTTGCACTCAAGTCCTATAAATAAATCAAACATTCAAGGACATCAATGTTGATTAAAAGTCACATATTTATATTCTTTATGATAATTCAAGTATAATAAATATATCATAGAATCCAGTGATGCATTCTAGAACCAATCACATATTAATCAAGTATCACTTCTAAAGAGAGGGTTGTAGATCAAGAGGTCATAATGGAATATGTGCCAACTAAGGACTAGATTATAGACATATTCACCAAACCTCTTCCTAAGGAATAATTTGAATATCTGAGATAAAAGTTGGGAGTGGTGGCTCCTACATCACATCACTGAATCACTAGTGATAATGCATGAGTTCAGGGGGAGTCTCATGGAAGCTTTATTAATCCCTAGAAGAAGAGAGAAAAGTCAACTCAAGTATGTATACTTATAAAAATTACTAATAAGTTAAAAGTTGAATATTCTTAGACAAACTCCTTTATCTTATAAAGGTGGAGAGAACACTTTGGACAAATAGTGAGTAGTCCCTTTTCCATTGATGTCAAAGGGGGATAAAAAAGGGTAAATGCTCTTTGTAAAACTTTAAGAAAAAGTGAAAATTCTCTCTATAAAATTTTGGAAGAGAATGACAAGTGTCTAAGATGAGTTTAGGTAAATATGACATTACCAAAGGGGGGGAAATTTTGGTATGACCAGCTTTAGTGCATACTCATCAGAAGCCAATGCAAGCAATGCTAGAAAATTATCAAACTATTAGAAGATTAGAACATTAAGTTTGCATTAGAGAATTTAGTTTGTCATCAATGCCAAAGGGGGATATTTTTGGCAATATGATTGTCATTGATGTCAAAAGGGACACTATAGATGTCATTGATGTCAAAAGGATCAAGCAAGATTGATGGAGAAAAGAACATGTTTCATAGTTGCACTATGTAAAATTGTCATGCTTTTAAAAAGAATATTTATGGATGTTTAGATTCAAATAGATAAAAGATCCATTATGGGTTTTTTCATGTACATTATATAAATATGGTATATAGGTCTAGAGGAGAAGGAATGAGCTCATAATTGATTTATTTAGCTCTTGGACATTATATAATTTCATAGTAAAATCCTAAGGGTTTAGCAATGGAATCAACAAGCAAAGTTTTATTTTAATGTTGACTTGGTATAGCCAAGAACTGGTAACCTAAGTTACAACTTGAGTCCATATCATCATTAAGAAACTAGCCCCTCTACCAAGTAATTATCAGCTTTGAGAAATGATCAAAGGACTTTATATTTTCCTAAGTCTAAGAATTAATATATGTCCCATCTTAATCAATGACTATTACTTCATTATGCATAGATGATCCAATGAAGTAAAGCAAAGCCAAATTTTCAAAGTCTCCTCTAAGTAAATTTGATAGTGATAAGTTTCACATTCTTGAAGCTTGTTAGATAGAGACCTAATGATCATGAGATTATCAAAGTTAATGTTTGAGCTAGTTGGAAGATCAAAGATTAACACTTAAACAAATATTGGAGATTGAAAGGAGTGAGATGAAGTCAAATTATAAAAAATACATTCGAGTTAACATGCAAGTGAAAAGTGTCATAATCATTGATCCTAGAAAATTAATTTATGGTGTGGTTTAAAGTCAAAATGTCTATAAGCAATGCAAGGATGCCAATTATCTCAATAGCGAGAATTGACAACTATGTACAGAAGGCATACACCTACGCTAAGTGTCATATCCTCAAAGGTTGGATAGATATAAAGATAAATATTTTCAAAATATTTGATGGTGAGAGGGTGATCATGCAAAGGAGATTTAATGGAAAAAATGGACTCAAATGCTATAAAGTGTTTGAGGTTTATTGACATAGTGACAAGTTAAAGATTGAGCAAGTATGAGATTATCAACAAAGTGAAAGTGATCCAAAGATGCAAGAAGAAATGAGATGAGGTCAAAATTATCAAATTTTAATGACTAAGTCAAGATAAAGTTTGTGCAAGTTTAGATATCTAAAGACATGTAGGAAATAGGATCTAGAGATTAACGGATACATTTAAAGAGATGAACATTAAAGTTTAGTAGTATATAGAGATCTAAAAAAGAAAGAGAGTTTTGATATGGCGTGAATAAATAGATTAAAGGCAAATATTTAAAGTGTTTAAATTCTAATAGTCAAGTGGAAAAACATGCAAGAACTTGTGTATAAGCTCTATATCTAGACATAGACAATGAGATTGATGGATCCAATTGATTGAATCTACATTAAAGAGCCTATGCATAAAAACTTGAGTCTAATAGATGCTATAGATAGTAAAGAGACCTATAATTATAGTGTGATGCATAGAATTAATATTTAGGGGATTTACAATCCAAGTAATATTGAACTAATGTCTATAATAGATAGTTGTGTTTTAATAGTGGGAAGATATTTCCCTATCATGTCTTGGTAGGAAAAAGGAATGGTTCTAACCTCCACATCACAATGACAGATGAGAGGTTCTATTGTAATGGCATTGACTAATTTTTTTTTGGGGGAATGGATACAATGTTGTCTATCAAAGAAGGGGTGCTATATGGTGAGGATGGTGTGTCCTCTTCAAGGATAGGAATGAGAGTAACATTCAAAGTAGATTTGGGACTTTTACTAAAATTAAGGCTATGATTTTCATGTGGTTTCTTAAAATCTCCCAACATAACCTTATGTGGACCTTGTTTTTAGCATCCTATGCCAGAAACTTTCCAAGCACATCATTGTATCTATGTCTTTAAAAAGTGGGATTTATCAAGGAATGAAAAGTTTTAGGTAAATGGTTTAGCATGCATTTGGTTAGAAAGACCTGAAGAAGGATGATCAGTTTCCCCATAGATCAAATGGTGTGGAGTGAAAGTGGACTAAAGGGAATGATTTATCCTAAATTTGGATAATAAATATGCTATTTGTCTTGATGTCCATATTCATGGGGAATAAAGAGAGTATTGAGTGTCAATAACTGATACTCTCCAACTGAAAGTTGTTTAAATGTAGAATCAATTGACTTTATCAATCTTTAATGCAGGGATTGTTATACAAGTTGACATCTCATTAGATGATAATGGGTTAGTAATTTGTAATGGTATTAATATATCCTTAGGTTGAAAGGTGAGGTTGCATGTTTTTAATGGATGGGGATTGGCGAGGATATTATGGATTTTACATTCATGTTTGAATTTAATACAACGATGTAAGGTGGAAGGATGGAACGTATAACATGTATACATGGATGTTTTAATAGAATGTTGTATTAAAAATCCCCTTAGATTACATAAAATAGTTTCGTTAGAACACATGCACCTACTTAAATGTGAAGGACGACCGTTCCTAATGCAAGGGTGATGGTATAGTTGAAATCTCATAAAATGGAAAGGGATTAAGCTATAACTATTTTAGGTAAATCTAGTTGTTTAAATGAATTAGAGGAGATGATATTTATACTAGCACAATTATCAATAATTACTCATTTAATTTGAGTTTGATCAATCTAGGTAGTGATAAATAGTGCAAGATCCTAGTCGTTAGGCTATAAGGGTGGTATATCTAAATCATGAAATGTTATGAATAAGGGATTTTGAAGTGATGCAATGAAAGCTGATAAAGGTTGGGGTTCATCAACATGTATCTTAGTGGCCCATAAGGCTTCTATCATAGCGTCATGATGTTATAGATAAATTTGGATAGGTTCATATAAGGACACTTTGACCAGAAGGTGATCAATATACTTAAGAATATATATATATATACATACATACATATATATATATATAGATATATATATACATACATACATATATATATACATATACATATATATATACATATATACATATATATATATATACATATATAAATACATATATATATATACACATATATATACATACATACATATATATATATATATATATATATATATGAGTTATATGTTTGTGTGTGTGTGTGTATTATATGTTTGTCTAAAAATTTTTTTCTTTTCCTAAAATGAAAATTTTAGGTTTTAGAGTGGGCAGTGTTGGATTATTTGTGGTGGGTGGTGCTTTGGAAATAGTCACTTTGGCTTTTTCATGATTGTGGGTCTTATAATCATGGGTTTGGGATTGTGTAGCTATATGAATAATGTCTATCTAAAACAAAGGGGAATTTTTTATGTTTTCAAATTTGTCCACATATAGAGGGTTTAGGATAGGTTGATACTGAGCTCTATTAAAGGTTTTATCTTTTTTTAAAGCTTGTTCTGATACTATTGGCAGTACGCTACTTCTTGAGGTGGTTATGACCCTAGTAGTTTGACTATGATGATGGTTATGATATATTTTTTCTATTAAGAGATCATATTTTTATAATAAGTTTCATACCATAACCTTTAGTGCATTACAACTTTATGTGTCTTGACCTACTATTCAATGATACGTTCATTTTTTTCTTTCGATACCATTCTAGTTTTTGAATATGAGGATTAATGGGTTTTTTGGGTGGTCGGGTGATAAGGGAGGTTTGGATAAGTTGATCAAGGATCTTTGAATAAGACTCCTCCAAAAGATCTTGACTAGGTTTGTCAACCCTTCGATGCATGAGTAGGAAAAACATATGTGAGTTTGAACCCTAACATTTTGAACAAGTTGTTTGAATGTTGCCTACAATAGGTACTTTATGTTTAGGGTAAGACCTTATACTTACACCTTATGGATAATAGGGATTTAAAGGGTTTTGTATTATAATTATCATGGTGGTAATATCCTATTGTGATGATACATATTATTTAAAAGAGGATTCTATGATGGTGGATTTCAGTCTTGCTAAAGGATGGTGTCTTAATACAGATGCTTTTGTCTAAATAGGTGGTAGTGAAACTTTTCTTTTTCTAATTTGATCAGGGGTAGTGGGGATATCTTATTTAGGGGGTTCAATATTAATATGAGGATGCTACAAATATTTTCCTCTTAGGGCCCTGAGGTTTTTATTTTTGACATCTAGGGCTTTACCCTTGATTTCTCTAGGATTTAGCTCCTCTCGAGTAATGGGGAAAACTAGTCTTGAACTAGTTTGGGGTAACGTAATAGTTTCCTCAGGAGGTAATAAGTTAGAGGGAATGGGTATGCTAGACATAAGTATTGAGATGATGTGAGGAATGGTATGTGTATATTAAGTAATTTCTAAGAAAACGTTTTCTTCAATAGTCTCTTCATTTTTTATTTCTAGTTGATCCTCTTGAATATTTTTAGACATTGTTTCTTCAAGTGGATCCCAAATAATGAGATCCAAAATCTAGAGGAATTTTTTAATATATATTCATTTAGTTTGGATGATTTAAAGGTGTCTCCTATAAAGATATCATGGATAGGAGTACTATCAACTTCTTTAGGCAAAAGTTGGTCATTGATTATATTAATTACATGAGTTTTGTGGTCTGAGGTGGATCCTAAATTAGCCTACATAGAATTTGATGTGGAAGCATGATTAATGAATGCCTATCTAAATATTTATATAATGATTGGGAAGAACATTAGGGTTATCTAGTTGAAATCCCCCTTGATTAATAAGGTTCTACACTAGGCCCTTAAAATAATTACACCTACTCACATCATGACCTATTACACAGTGAAAGTTACAAAAGTTATTTTCCTTAAAATAGCTGGGTTCAGGGCAAGAATCATAGAGAGGTATTACTAGAAAAATCTCAATGGGAGATGCTTTTAAGAGCTTATCTAAGATAGACATGTAAGACTCTCCTAAAGGTGTATATTATCAAAGAGAAAAATGTGTCAATGGATTTTAAGGTTATGCCTGAGAGGTGGAGGGCTTAGATTGGCTTTTAGTTTTTGGTGGTGTTGATTTTATAACTATGGCATTATTAGCTCTTTTGGATTTAATATTATTGTTAGTCCCTTTAGAGGGATCAAGCTTGAAGTTTTTATTTCACAATTTAAATTTCCCTTCTTCCAGGGCTCTAATTTCTAGTTTATGGGCCATTAAAAAGGCCTTATCAAAGGTCTTGAAATAATTTACCCATAACATGGATGGAATATGTTTAACACATGTGTTCATGAATAATTTGATCAATTTGGGTTGTAAAAGGGAAAAGGTGATATGAAACTCCTCCATCTAGTCACAAAGTTAGTGATAGATTCATCATCAAACTATCAGATGGCATAGAGGTTACTGATAGTGATTTTTATTATGATATTGATAGAAAAGTGGCAAAGGAAAACATGGAATGCTAAGGAACTGAGTTTTACCAATCTAGAGCAGGTCCAACTAATGACTAGGAAGGTCCTAAGAAGAAGTGCATCACCATGTGGTACAACGTAGCAAGCACGTCTAAACACTCGAAGGTGTTGTTGAGGATCCACCTTATTTTTAAATTTAATAAACTTTGAAAGCTCTCACTATGGAGGATAAGGTATAATGGGGACAATTGGGTTAATATGATCATTATAGATTTGCTCATAAGTGAGCATGTTTTTATAGATAGAGGTATAGGCTTCCAAATTGGCCATCCTATTCATAAGTATTATCATAAGGTCTAATTAGGTTTTGTATTAAGGGGTACCTCCAAAAACATTCTATTGTTGGAGTTGATACATAAGAAACTAAGTGGAAAAGGATTGGGATAAAGTATAGCCAACTAAAGTGTTTATGATTGGTTGACAAATCACAACATTCTATGGGGATTATAAGGGGATATAAGTAGACCCAATAGCTTGTGTAGGTGTTATGCATTAGGTGGTCAAGGGGATATATTTTTGAGGTGACTAACTTACAAGGGCTTCTTGTAATATTTTATTTTGGGTATTTAAAGGTATAATAGTATGGATAGGTGGAAGGGTTACTGGTATTGAGATAACTAGATTATGAAGTGTTGTGGTAGTAGGATGAGTGGATGTAGGTTGAGGTGTAGTTACATTCTATGTTTGGGTAGTAGTTGAGGATGGAACACTAAACATCACTAGAGGTAGATTACCTAAGGGTTTTATAGTAATAGTGCCAGAACTAGTTGGGGGAGGATTGTTATGGGATAACACCATAATGAAGGTAATCCTTTCTCTTTCTTGTAAAGGCATGCTCATAGAAAAGTACATATGGGGATAAAATTGGGATGCATATGGTTCAAGAGTTGAGATAATGGTTGAGCATGATGGGATTATTGTCCAATAGAGTAGTAAATTTAGAATCACCCTAGGTATAATAATGAGTAATACCTTCTCCTATAGACTCAGGGTAAGTATGATGACTAGGATAATTCTCCATGGATGAGGATGAGGTTGAGGGTTTAATTTTATTTACAGTTGTTGTTGCATCAAAACCATGTAGTGATAAAGGAAAAAGCAAGAAATAAAAATAAAAAGCACACAAAAGTTATTTTTGATTATCTCATATTTAATGAAGAGCAAAATATGCACACGCTAAAGATGAACCTAGAAATATTTTACTTTTTAACTTTAATTTGTGATAAAATAAATGAAAAGGTTATTGAGGGTCCTAATAAGTGGTAATCTAAGGATGGTTTCAAATCTTAAAAATATTTTTTTACTAAATTGATACATGGTATAGTTTTGGTGCTTACCCCCTCACTTCACACACTAAAATTTAAGGGTGTCAGGTGTTTAGCTAGTATATATCAAAAAACCAAGGTTTATACTCAGTTAGTTATTGATTTGGTTATCTCATAGGTGTTGAAATCCAAGTGGGATAGATAGGAAGAAGGTTACTTCTAGGTGATGAAATCTCAATTGATTCCCTTATGTCAATGTTTAATGAGTTTATTATTCAAGTGGTTTAGTTTGTGTATGCAAGAAGTGATAGCTAAAATAAATTTAACCCACCTAGATTATTCTATATGAATTACCTAAGTAAGAAAAAATGGATTTAGTTTTTTTTAACCTTTAGAATGAAAATAAAAAAAACAATTATAGATTTTCTTTGAATGAAAACAACAAATAATAGAAAAGGAGATAGATATGGATAAATTCAAAATGAATTTTAACAAGAAAGGTGAGATCCTAAGTGTCCCATCAGGTGTGCTAGAATGCTATAGTAGTTTTTCATTTTTTATTTAAATTATATTACTTACTAAAATATCAAGTGAAAACTAGGGTTTATGAAGAATACCTATATATTACGATATGTTACACAACAATTTAGAATATAGTAACTGAGGGAGCTTCATTTTGGCTGGGAAGAATAACCTATACACATATAAACAACATGGACAAAAATAGATTAATAGATAATTGGGTGAGTTGCCTAGTTAGAAACTAGTACCGAGAAGTTGTGAGCTTTCTCAAGTGGATGTTAAATCAATTATTTACATAATTAAGTGCGTAAACAACATATGAAATTATAATAGATAAAAGATATGATAATAATGATAATTAAGATTCAATACCCTTTTAAGTTATCAATATAAGTGAAAAATTCATCCCAATAAGTTGTGGAAACATTTACACCACCATGAACGACATCTAGTTAGTTGATAGTGGCTTCAAAATAGGGAGAATAAACAATAATTCAAAGGGATAGCTCAAAGGATTTTTCACTCTAATCAAAAAATAGGGTTTGGGATACTACATGAAGATTAGTGATATTGATTATGTCACATACTATGCTTGGTAGAGTCATCTACATACAAAGTCCATATTCAAAATGATAGAAAAATAGTAAGGATTAAAGACAAGGATCTAATATTAAGGTCTCAAGTTTTGAAAATTAAACATAGTAGATCGATGTCGATCTTAATTGGATTGGTGTTAATCTATAAAATCAGTGTTGATTTAAAATGAATCAACATTGATTATCTCTGTATTTAAGTTTAATTGAAAACTAAGAACAGATTGGATAGATTGGATGATAGAGGCTAAAATATGAATAGTGAGGGATATTGATAACATTCTAAAGACTAAACAAGTAGATAATAGAAAAAAAATTGATAGAAAATGAAATAAATAAACATGATTACTTGCCTTGGATGTGGTTGAAAACAAAATGAAATCCTTCTTCACAAACATAGGTACTTTTGTGGGCTCATGTCAAATGGATGTAAATATAATGATTTTTTTTTGACATAGTGTCATTAAATATGTCCTTAATTCTCTAAGAAATCTAGCAAAAATTTGAGGTTCAGATTTTCTTGATTTAAATGCCAAAGTTTAAATGGGTATTTATAGATCAATGTTGATCCAGAGAATTAGCATCAATAATGGGAAAATAATCACCAATTAACTCAAATTGGTATGTTTTTTAAAACCACAGGTAAAATTGGCTTTGCTAAGTGTGATATTTTTGGTAACAAAATCATATAGTGGTAAAGTGGTTAAGAGGTAGATTCCCTATGTTATTAATGGATTTAGGAGGTTAGGGAGGGTAGAAAGGTAATAGTAAAGGTGAATTACCAAGTTATCAATGATAAATATACTAAACCCTAGGATAAGGATTATTTAAGATATTAAATAAAAATAAAGGCCTTCACCACCTAATCAATCATACATAGGGTAAAAAACTATAGTGTCTATAGTTGTTGGAGAGAAATTCAACGTTCCTATTAAACAACTATGTCTTGAGGAACATCATGATGTAGTTTATGATGATTATGGAATTCATGAACATGGTCAAGAGAATGAGTTTGAAGAGGATGAATTTTAATAAGTGGTGGATCTTAAGGAGAAAGAGAGCAAATATGACTAGTTACAATAGATTGAGATATTTGAAAAACATAAAGAGCTTTGTAAAATGGAAGCTCAATTGTACAAGAAGATAAGACAAAGTATCCTCATAGAGGACAAGGACCAAGATGGGTTTGAATACACAAAGCTCCTTGATGGTCTTGATGAACTTATATCTAGTAAGAAACCTATCCCATTGAAAGTACCATAGACCTCAAGAAAACATGCCTTGTTGAAGCACCATTGGAGGTTATAACTATGGAGTTTCATGAGAAGGTTTAGGTTGTTGAAATGAAAGATTATTCACCTTAATCAGTGATATGTTTGAAGTTTTATTGATTATATTGAGCTTCATGTGAAGGAGGTCGATAAACATCAAGAAGTTACAACTATCAAATCCAATACTAAAAAGGAAATTTACCTCATGCACTCCTCTATCTCATGGATCAAGATATGGTACCAATTTTCCCTTTGATCTAGGAAGATAAAATTGTTTCAAGTTAGTCTATACATAGCTTATATTTCTTAAGTTATGTGCATTTTCCATAAGTTTTCTTGAGTTATGTGTGTTTTCCATAAGTTTTATTGAGAATACAAGAGTGCACCTTTGTCTTTATTTGTGTGTTTTGTTCCATTTTTTGTGTGTGTGTATTTTTGTGTTTGATCAAAGGCTTGTCAATGTAAAAAATGGTATACATTTGAATTCATTACCCAAGGATAGGAGAAGGCAACTGGTCCTTAGCATAGCATAAATGTTACCCTTAGTATATCACCAAAATCTTGACTAATTTGACCCCCTAGTCAAATTAAGTCAACCCACCATGTAAGTTTGAACTTATATAGGACCCCCTAGGTTAATAAATGTTTACCTTAGTCATAACTAAGGTTTAATATGTATTCATATTTTTCGTATTTGTCTAAGTTGTCCTTATGTCATACTAGGCCACCTTTTGGATCATTCTCATAGGTTGTATAGTTCACAAGAAAGAACAAGTGTGAATAAGTGTTATTCAATGTCTAATGTGTTAGGTGAGTGTTAGTGGTCAATTTTGTAACTAAATTTGCATGTTCCACATTAAGAACAACAATATCTCTTAAAAAAGAGGAGTTTCTAAAGTTATACAGACTATACAACAAGTTTGGCACCTATGAAAGATAAAATAGTTTCCCTTAAACTCCATACAACTCATATCAGTTTTAATATTGAATTCATAGGTTAAAAAATGACCAAAATTGGTTTACCTTTTCCATTGCTCTCTTACCAAGTTAAAACTAGTCAACTAGTTTCCCTTCTGTATGGATAGGTCAAGCAATGTTGAGTATAATGTATTTGAAGGATTAATGTAGTATTTGTGAGCTTAAATTCCATGAAAATATATTTTATATTTATGTATTTTAATTCATGAACCATCCCTAATAATGGTAGTTATTCCTAGTTGATTGTGCATTCCTATCACCTAAAGATTTTCTCATTTGTTTGCATGATCTAGTCTTTCCAAGTGTTAAAAGAATTCTTGAAGGGCCTATTATTCATCCTCAAAAGGTTTTCAAGGTTGGTTTGCACATGGTTATATATATATATATATATATATATATATATATATATATATATATATATATATATATATATATATATATATAATTAGGAACATCTCATCTTCTTGGAAATGGACATCATAGTGATCTGTAAAATATGTTTCAAAGTTGTATAATTTCATCCCCTATCAGTGGCTTCAAGGTCAAGGTATTACACCTATGTTCAACCTATCAAGACATGGAAGGTAAGTTTTTCCATGACATACTTAAATTTATGGGCTAAGAGGTTTATTGAGATAATATTATCAAGAAAATTATAAAATACTAAATATAACCCCAATATACATAGTCATCTGAAGTCATATAGGCATGTACAAAACATGGAGGAACCATAAAAAAACTAAAGATATAGGTGGCATCCATTTCCATGAATTAAACGGATTTATCAAGCCATACAGGGTTATTTTACTAATCCTAGATTAGTTCATGTAGTGTTCATGGTGAAAGATTGATGAATGATGCAAGATGGGGCTAATTACCCTATTTTATTTTAATACTATTTCTATTTGATATAATATCATCTGCTAGTTGAAGATCATGAGGTCTTTGTGACAGTAATAACTTGAGTCTAGTAGCCTAGACCTAAACATCACATATTGACATAGGATAATGGTTTATAGGTCAAGGGGACTTAGGATTCAATGGTATCAACTTTATCAAGTTGCTACTAAGGATTTTCAGTGATACACATTATTTTGAGCTAAAATAAGCCTATTAATTACAAACTTTTGATGCATTGACAATGTAGAAATGAGATTATGGTCTAAAAGTATGAGATAAGTTCACAATGTGAGGAACATTATTAATGACCTTAATAATAACTTAGGTGTGAAATACAATGTTCACACCCAAATTGACACCTATAGGAATCTTCACTTCTTCATTAATGATCACCTACATGTGACACAATCATATATATATAGTGGACTAGCCTAAACAAGGATGGATGTTAGTTAGATGATTAATAGAGGTATAATATGAAATGATATATAATTAATTCATATGGATTCAAGTGAATGAAACATACTTCTCAAACATTGATCTCCATTGTTGCCACCTATAGGTGATGTTATTAGATAATTTGTAGATCATTTCTAACTCATGTTAGATGTAATTTTGGAATATTGGAAAAGGGATATATATCCATGTATAATAACTTATAATATTTATATATTACCCTCCATATGATTCTTAGGGGAGATAGTAAGAGAGACTAAGCCAAGTTTTCAAATGTTACCTACAATCATGTTTCTTAAGAGCTAGTTTTGAGAAGATAGAAGGTTAAGGACTTTAGGAGCATGATAAAGTTTTGATAATTTATTTATATTATCACCATAAAACAAATAATTTTATCATGATATATTTAAACTCATATTAATATGGGATATTCTCTCTATGATATCTTAGACAAAGAGCACTCTATAGTAAACAACGTCTGCATGACTAGTATGTGAGGAAAAAAATTATTGGAAAGGTATTGGAATTATCTTAGGATGATTTTTTTAATTATAATAAAATTTTAAAAAAAATTATGAGTCCCTACACTCATTTAAATTCTTACATAGGGTCAAAATATATAGTCATACTCAGACTAGGTGTTTAAGACTAGAACTAGGCCTATCCGTAATGATTTACAATTATATTAAAATGACCACATAAACTTCATAATCACTTTATTAACATTCATGTGGAAGTTTAAGATAGTTTTAAATCATTCTTTTATAGATATTATCACCAAGATATGTAATTTGGACTAAAACCTCTCTCAGACCCACTAGAATGCATTGTAAGAGCTCTAAGGCCACATTCCTTTACTTATATCTATATAGAGGAATAACATGAGACTCTAAGGATATGATTATAGTTTAAGGGTGTATATATATCAAATTAAGTGGGTTTTTTTTGGATTTTCAACATTAGGATTTTATTAATAATCATTAACAATTTAGACCATCAAAAACCCTCTCAAAACACTTATGCAGACCCGATTGAAAATATATGAAGGAATTTTAATTAAAAGGTAGTAAAATGATTAATAAAGTGTTTTTAACTTTTCCATAGTTAACTTAGGTTCTTAACCATCAAGTTTTGTCATACTATCACTTGTATGAATAGACCTATTTCTCTATTTTTTATAGGATTTAAGTGGTTTTACAGGTGTAGAAGGGGTTAAAAGATGAAAATAATTTCAAGGGGTATATAGAGACTTTTTATAACCTATAATATCCATTTATTACTATATTAAATAATTAAAACCTCTATACTAGACAAGTCATTGTAGGAAATCTAAGCTAGCACAATGAGAATGGATATGATTGTCAAAGTGTGAAAATGAGAAGAGTGATGTTGAATCCCCTCAAAGTCTAGGATAGACTAAAGGATAAAAATTTATTAAAAAGGTATTCAAACACTTATTAAACACATTCAATTGATCAAATAAAGTTCAATTGGGTGATAATTGTGAAGACCAATATTTAAAGGCTAAGTGAGCAGTCATAGATAGTGAATGATAAGTAGTGCAGATGAGCCCATCAGTTGAAATGCGTAGGAGGGTTAAAAAAACATTGTTACAACCTTATCAGGATAGATAACATGCATCAAATACTCCTATATCAATTTCAAATAGTCAATTTAATCTCTCATCAACAAGATAGTTTTAAGAGGAAGGTGAAGTGCCCCTATGCCAACTCAAATGAGAATGATTCAATTCATATGGACACTTGTCCAAGACCAATTATTTAATTTTTATCCTACTCATTTTATTGATTTATAAATATTTTCTATAACTTGACACTTGGATTGGTGAGTATTTAAATTATTTTCTTATCTATCTTTTCCTTTGCTCTATAAATGCATGCCTTTTTGGCAATTATATATAGTGCACACCTAGTAAGGAAAAGCCTTAATATTTTGACACCCTTTTTTCCTTTGAATAAAGTTATGAAGTTGATATATTTTTTACACATCTTTCTTAAGTATCTCAAGTGGTGAATTTGAATGATAAGTGATGAAGATTGTTTCTCCTTGCTTTCATTTTGCCCTTGTGAGCATAATCTCTTCTAATAGGTATTATAAAGTGTATTTTTTGATAATGTGTACTTGAAGTGTGAGATGGAATATTAGTGTATTATATCAGACCTTCTTTTCACCCACCTTTGGTTATGCACAACAACCTGTCTCTATAATAAATACTTATGTTAGAAGGTCATAGAGTTGAGATTTAGTTTTAGTATCTTTCTCTCTTAGTGTATATGCAAGTGTGTTTGTGGAATATAATTTTGGTGTATCACCTCATTATTATATGTTACTTTATATTAATTTCTTCCCTTTTCACCCCCAAGTGACTAGTCTAGTGTATTGTGTGAGCTTAAGAGATAAATCTAGGGAGTTATCCCTTTAATCTATAGGTTTACCTCTGATATAGGATACCCACATCCCTAGAGGTAATCCAACATTGTCCAAATATGTGAGGTATTTAAGTACCCTCTCCTAGGGTGAAATATTTGGTTACAATAATTTTGGCACACCTAGTGTGACCAAGGTCCAAAAGAGTAAAAGAATGATTGGTGTGTTCTTCCTACTATCATCTTTTGGAATCATGTAAGCAAATAAAAATGGTGATTCCAAAATCATCATCTAGTCATGAAAAATCAAGGTACCTATTTGAAAGTAATTGATAATTTCTTGTGTCTCGTTGGACTAATGAATCTGATATGGATGGATATGTTTAGTTTTATTGATATATACAACCCCATCAAAGTTTTTATCCACCATATAGTCAACCTATCCTTCCCTTATATTATCAATAAGTTATTAAATATTCTTATGAATAAAATTATGAAGAATATTTTTAAGGAGATAGGTTTAAGTCCCTTGAAGAAGAGATATAATCTATTAATATTCAAGTTATCCAAGGAGAGATACAAGCTCTTAGGAGTCAAGTTATTAAAATTATGCCTCAATAATATCCCTATCCATCATACCAAAATCCTATAAAGAATCCTCAAGGTCAATACCAAAGATCTTATACTCCTCATTAAATTCCACCTAAAGCCAAGTCCTTGTTATCACTCATTCCTTAATTTTTAGAATAATAAAGATTGATGAAGAAATGGGATCAAGAGCTTGAAGTGATTCCTATGCATTTAATATATATAATGAGAAATTCTATCTAATTCTTGACAAACAAGTGGAATTTGGTTGATTAATAATCTAAAATATCTTACCAGTGAAGACTTGAATGAAATTAGATGTTATATAAAAGTTTGGATTGATTGGCTATCAAGGTGGGAAGACCAATAAGCTGAAAGATAAGTTACAACTATTGAAAGGTCTCATCAACGTTATGGAGAAAGTGAAAATATGTTTGAAGAACAAGTTTGTATATCCCATCCTAAAGTGTTTACCTATATTCTATTTGAGTCCTCTCATATTACTTATCCTCATGAAGAGCCTATCTAATCTTCAAAAGAGCCTAGTAGCCTTAGGGTTCCATCCTAGAAAGAAGTATGTGATATTAAGAATGAAAATTTGGTGTATGGTCAAACCAAATTGCCTTCCCTTAAAAAACTTGTCTTGTCCATCTTGGAAGTCCATCTAAGAAGGGTTTAAACATGAAAGAAAAGCCTTGGTGGAGGAAGTGGAGGTTGAATTTATAGCTATGGAGGAGTTTTAAGAAGATAATGATGATCATGAGCTTCTTGTTGAAGAAAGTGACATGTCTATAACCTAGAATAACCTTCTCTACCTTCAAGAATTATTTCAAGTGTTTCATTCCATCCCCATGCACATTTTTGATCCCTCTATCACACCTCCTACTCTCTTGACAAGCTATTAACCAATCCTCTACCCTCCAACCTCATCCCCTATTAAAGGATAACCCATCTTTGGGGAGGCAAAAAAAGAAGAACAAGCTCAATGTGCAATAGACCAATATGTTTCAAGTGATTATAAAGAAGATCTCATCATAGGGACTCCCATTAGTGAGGACAAGAACAAATAATCCTTATTTATTTAGGGAAGATAAATTATTTATTAAGTTGTATTTATTCACTAGGAGATTCATCAAGTTATATGATAAAAATATCACTAAATGTTTCATGAATATGAATGTCTTGAAAATTTAGTTCTTGGAGGAGAGAAAAATGAGGTTTTGGTAAAGAAATGCAATGTTCCTATTGAATATCCATGTCTTGAGGAACATCATGATGAAGTCTATGATGATTATGGAATTCATGAGTGTGGTCTACAGAATGAGTTTGAAGAGGATGACTTTGAAGAAGTGATGGATCTTAAGGAAAAAGAGATCAAGTATGACTGGTTTTAGTAGATTGAGCTATTTGAATAACTTGAATAATTTTGTAAAATGGAAGGTCAAGTTTATAACAAGATAGGAAAAAGTGTCCTAGTGGAGGATAATGACTAGTATTGGTTTGAATACATAAAGCTTCTTGATGAGCTTTAGGAATATCCATATGGTAAGAAACTTGATCTCATTGAGAGTACCATGAAGGTAAAGAGAACACGCCTTGTTGAATCACCATATGAGGTTACAACAAAGCACATTCATGAGAAGGTTGACATTTTTAAAATGTAAGAGGAATTCACCTTCATAGGTGATCTTTCTAAAGCTACATTGATTGCATTGAGGGTCATGCCAAGTTTTGGTATAAAAGTGACTGAGAGGGGAGGGGGTGAATTAGTACTAAAAAAATTACATAAAAATTACACTTAATAAAACATGAATCATTCAATCAACTACATGGGTCTAGCAAGCATAAACAACTCTCCACATAAGAATGAAGAATAAGAACATAAGATAACATAAATTATATGTGGTAAATACTCAAGGAGATGAGAACCCAATGCTTAATGATAATGTAATATATTCCTATATGACAAACAACAACTTTTGTGAATCACCAACCTCATATGGAACCCCAACCCTAACTATCTAAGCACCAACTTAGCTAGGCTTTAATGAGTACACACTTGTAAGGAGGCACCAACCCCCTAGATGACTCAGCACCAACTCATCCACCTAAAACCTTTTATCACCTTTATAAAAATTTATTTCTCATACAATACATGATGATATCCTTCTTTATCTCTTCTCTCACATCAAATCCTCTCAAACTCCATTCTAAGATTCTTTGCTCAACTAGTCATCTTCTTGACTTGATTAGGTCATATGACCTTGATTTTAATACACATAACCCATGTAAAATGTTCATAATAGATCCTATACACTCCTTTTATGTTATAAAAGGAATTCTTCTACTTTGTAATATCTTCTTTTATTTGATTGTTTTTTCACACACACATAGGCCTAAAATCACCTAGTATTTATAAAAGTCTTTTGTTCATATCCTTGTTAGTCAAAAAAACTTATTTAAACTCTTAGGTCAGAAATTAAATGGATATTAGTAAATATCATATACATTTATCTAATTTTATTTTATTTACTTTATTTCTAACCTAACTCAATTAGGCTTTATCTCATCTTTAGGTCTCATGGAAATCTAATCCCATTAGTTTTGTTATAGGACATGTTACACTTTTTTTTCCTTAGAAAAATTAAAAAATAAATAAATGAAAATAAAATATCATAGACACTCAAATATATCCCTACTAATATCATCTAGGATTCATAACACTTTTTATCTCAAACCACTACTTGTAGCACACCATTAGTACTATTCATATTAGGCTTGTACATACTCAGAAAATTTGTTTTAAACAAATCAAGAATAAAAATAATTTTACCGAAAAACCTTTGAAAAAATCATATATATTTCATAATAATATTATTTATACTTCACATCTTAGATCAAAAGTACACAAACCCTTCTCTGCAAGTAGCCCACTCAAAATTGCAAACTAGCCTCAAAACAAAGTCATGAAAAATTTCATATTAAACACATGAAATATAACATACCATGATAAATGAGACATTAAAAATATTATTTGACATATTTATATCATTATCAAGTACAAATATCACAAGTTATAATGTCAAATATTGGTCTTGTACACCAATCTTTTATCTTGAGTATACATAGTCAAACCTGAAAGAGTCAACCCATTTTCACTTCAATATTTCAATAAATATATGGCATACATGTCCCAAATAAAAAAATAATATTAATTATATACTTCATCTAATGGCATAGATCATCAATCTCATCATTGCAACTTGCTTACCTAGAATTGCCAGTTTACCATGAAGACTAGTCATGGTGATTTTGACATTCAACACCTTTATAAATATTTTAAAGGACTATTGATTCATTTGAATTATCATATGTTATCATTATACAATTATCAGATATATATATATGTTCATGTTGGATAAATGTTTTGGAGGAAAATTGATATGATGAAAATGTTACTCATAGTGACTTGTCTAGTGAAGATGAGATAGTTTAGGTACAAGTTCATGAGATTGGTATGCAAGACCAATATTATCATTTGACCAGAATATATATATATATATATATATATATATATATATATATATATATATATATGTATATATATATATATATATGTATATATATATATATGTATATATATATATATATATGTATATATATATATATATGTATATATATATGTATATATATATGTATATATATATGTATATATATATATGTATATATATATGTATATATATATATGTATATATATATACATATATATATATATATACATATCTATATGTATATATATATATATGTATGTATATATATGTATATGTATATATATATATATATATATATATGTATGAATATATATATATATATGTATATATATATATATATATATATATATATGTATATATATATATATATATATATATATATATTCTCGTCAAATGATAATATTGGTCTTGCATACCAATCTCATGAACTTGTACCTAAACTATCTCATCTTCACTAGACAAGTCACTATGAGTAACATTTTCATCATATCCGTTTTCCTCCAAAACATTTATCCAACATGAACATATATTAAAATTATTTAAAAATATATCCATTCATTTTGATTCATTCCTAATCCATGATAACACATCCCTAAGTAATCAACTTCTCACTTTTGCTTGGTTTTCTCACTATTTGAACCATTTGGCCTTTTAGTGACAGGTTAACTTGTATGATAGGTTTAAAAAACTTTAGGGATATAAATTTATCATAAAAAACTATTAAAATTAAATAAAAGTCTCAAGATTCACCCTTCATCCATTTATTAGGTTTGACTTGGTCAACTTTGACTGCTATAATAAATCTCTAAGAAATAAGGCCTTTTTTGTAGGGTCCACTCACTCACTTGAAAAACCAATCACACCTAGAGATTACTTATAGAGTTTAATTAATGATAAAATGTCTAAAATATCCAAACTAATCCATTATGAGTATTTTAGAATAGGATATTTCACATTAGGTTAGTGTTAGGGTTTTAGATAGGGTTAACACTATTTTTGGTGTTAATGATTATTCATAAAATATTGCCCATCATTTTTAAAAATAATGACTAGATATATTATCTAGGACCCCTCACCATCTCTCCTAAACATCTCAAGTTTCATTTTAGATGATACACATGGAAATGAACACTTGAAGTTATTCTAAGGTTGAAAACCCTTCATTTTGTGCACATGAGAAACCTTAAAACACTTTTTCTTGATTTAACCTTCAAAATTTTACATATAACTTGGTCAAAATAATTGAAAAAACATTAAATTCCTATAAAATTCTATTTTTACATACTTAACTTGAAATCTAAAACTCATACCTCATTTGGCCACCATCTCTTTCCTTGCTCTCTAGGCCTTGAACTACAAGTCACATTAGGCCTTTAAACTAAATTTATAGCTACCATCTAAGATATAAAAACATAATATACATGTCATAAAACATATTACCATTATAAAAAGATACCATAATTTTTTTATATGCCTGGACAATACCTCATGACACCTCATTAGACTAGGTAGGGTCAAGAACTAATCTAGTTGTATGCTAGGTTTATAGGTCCTACCCTTGTAGGCTCACTCTAAGACTCTCATGAGTGATACAATGACTCATATATATTCTAAAACAACATAATTCAGCCTCTTATTCCTATATACATTAATCTCACTAGGAAACCAAACTCATATCTTCTCACAGGGTCTCTTCATGCTATGACTAGGCTTCTCAAGTAATTGGAGCTTGACAACTAACATTGAAATAATCCTTGATTATTATACACCTTCATCACATGAGTTTCATAATACTTAAAAAATATTATAATTATTTACATACTTCTCCATGTTCATTATGAAAAATATCATGATATGACTACGCTTGTTATGACTATGACTACGCTTGTTACGACTAGGCTTCTCAAAACACCTTATACTCAAGGACTAGTACTTAAAACATGCTTACCTTAGCCTTAATAACCATAAAAATAATAATTATGTTTCCTTAAAATTATGTATCAACATAGAGACATTAGTTTTCCTTCAATTTCTCTCTTTCCACATAGTTCATATCTCATACACCATTCACCATACATCTTTACTAGATGCACCTTGAAATCAATGACATCAACCCTGAACTTGACATCAATGAAAACACTTCTTAAAAAAATCTCACTTTGTAATTTATGTCAAAACATTATTGAATTTTATCACTCTCATCTCCCCTAATTTGTTCAATCTTCCTTCTTGAACTTTCTCCCCTTTTAACATTAATGATAAAGGGTCTTCCATAAACTACCATCTAGAACCACACCTTCTTGTACCATAGATTATGAATCATCAAAATAAAATTCTCCCCCTTACTACATGCATACCTATTTTAGATGAACTTAGAACATAAATCCTCTTCTCAACATAGATCAAGCTCAACAACAACCTAAATATCTCCCCCTCAAACCAAGCATCCACTGTGCTTCTGCTAACTGAATAGTGTCTCCATAAAGCATAATGAAGTCATCCATTTTCATAGAGAAATAAAATAATATAAGTTGAAAATATTCCCAAATATCCATGCTCTTACAAGACTTAATATCCTTTGGTATAATTTTATGCTTGGTTGATACTATAGGCTTGATCTCTTCATCGACCATTTCATCATCAATACGAGATGACAAAAAACATTCCTAACTCAATTTCACATCTAAAGCATGATCTATCACAAAAAATAGTCCACTTGAGATTTTAGACTGATCTTGAACCTTATTTTCTATCTTTGGTTTCCATACATTCATTTTCCTTCTTTCTTGCACTTTAGGGACTTCAAACTTCTTGTTTTTACTTGATGACCTTCTAACTTTGTTAGGACATAATCTTGCAATGTGTCTTACATCATAACAACTATAGAAAACTACCTTGTACATACATCTTGACTAATTTTAATTATGACTCCTTCTATAGTTCCATGAGTACTCATTCTTGGAGAGTCTTCTACACTCTCTTGCTCTATGATCAAATAGACTACATACAAAATAGTAGTCATTGAATGAACTAGCATAATTCATATCATTAGGCTATTTGATAAGGCTTTTCAAGTTGACCTTCTTGTCTTCAATAACCTTCTCTTTTACTTGAGATTTCACCTTTTGGTTTTATTTGAAACCAAGATGTGTCTTATAATGTACATACTTTTGACTACTGAAGATGTCATGTAGAGCCTCAGTTATCTTTTTGAACTTCACAAAGCTTTTCACCTTGCTAAATTCTTGATCCAACTTAGCTTGTATGAATTATACTTCAATTTCATACCTGGTTCATTCTTCCTTTTTAGCCTTTAGGCTTGTATTGGCTACCTCCATATGTGCCTCAGCTTGATTGATGATGTCATCATCCTCCTTGGAAGTGTTACTCATCCTTTCCTCAAATAAACCAATCTTCTTCTCAGAGTCCTTAATTAAATATCTTAGTTTATGATTCTTTTTTATTTGTAATTTTAACTCCTCTAGGGTACTTGTCAATTCTGCCTCAAGATTCACTTCAAATTCTTCTTCATATGATTCTATATTAACCATAAGGCCTTTATTATTTGAGAAACCCTCATTATCTAATTTTATGTCCATGAACAACATTTCATTATTGTCATGTTTAGGTTCATTACTACCATCATCACTGTCATATGTGCTTGAATTAATTACATCAAATGAGTTATCTTTTTTGGTATGAAAACTCTTCTTAATTTTTAATGACCATTTTCTACCTTTATTCTTCTTGAAAATTCTCTTATTCATGCTAGGATTATAGGCCTTTCTATCATATCCATGATGTTCATCATGTCATTCATTATGCTCATATTTATCCTTGTTAGGACACTTAGATGGAAAATTACCAATCTTACCATAATTGAAACATTTGAAGGGTAATCTTACCCTTGTACTTAACAGATCCAAATCTTAACTTCCTAGCAAACATGGCAATCAATTAATCATCATCAACATCTTAACATAAATCATCCTTAACCTTCTTAACTTACAACTTATTTTCAGATTTGAAATTTGATTTCTTATTGGTAGGTCTTCCTTCATTTTTTCTCATCTCATAGGCAGTTAAGATGCCATAAAGACCATCCATCTCAAGTTTTTCCAAACCTTACATCCTTTCTACTCCAGATACCTTAGAATAAAACTTAGGATTTAGTGATCTCAATACCTTTTGAATAATTATTGACTCTTTAAATTCTCCCAATCCTCTGATGACATTGACAACTTCATCAACCTTTAATAGGTAGGATGCTATGGTTTCATCTTCACTCATCTTTAGACTTTCAAACTATCTTTGATGGATATGCAACTTGGCCATCTTCACCTTGGTGTCTCTTTCATAAATAGTATTAAAATTGTCACATGTCTCTTTAGATGATACACAATACATTAAATTCATAATCTCTACCTCTTATAGGCCATAAAGAATGGCATTCATTGACTTGGAGTTGTTTTCACTAGCCTTCTTACTTGTTAAATCAATTGGTGGAATAGGAGAAACACTATATCCATGCATAATTGACCACCAAATATCATGACCTTGAGACATTAAATATATAATTATCCTAAAATTATAATAGGCATAATTAAATCCATTGAATAACAGATCCTTACTGGTAGAGAAACCACCTCAAGCTTGATGACTAACCATCCTTGCTTTTGGGAACTTCTTTAGGATTTTAGACATAATTCAAAGGACCATGATCTAATAACAAATTTTTGAATAAAAATGATAGGTGAGGTGAATAATTATTCAAAACCTTACCTACAATTTACACTTAAATAAACAAAAATCATTCAATCAACCACATATGTCTAGCAAACATAAAACACAATCCACATAAGCATGAAGCACAAGAACACAAGAAAACAAAAATTATATGTGGGAAACACTCAAGAGGAATAAAACCCATTTGTATATTCAAATTTAATATGTTATCATATGACAAACACCAACTTTAGTGAAGCGCCAACTTCACATGGAGCACTAACCCTAACTAGCTAAGTACCAACTCAGATAGGCTTTAGCAAGTACCCACTTTTAAGAAGGCACCAAAAACCTAGATGAATCATCACCAACTTAGCCACCTAAAAAAAATTATCACATTCTTAAAACTTTATTTCTAATGCAAAAGATGATGATATCCTTATTCATATCTTCTCTCTCTTCAAATCCTCTCAAACTACCTTCTAGGATTCTTTGATCAACTAGTCCTCTTCTTGACTTGATTAGGTCATGTAAACTTAATTTAAATACACATAAAATATATTATGGTATACAATACCTCTTATTATTTATAATATCTTCTTTTATTCATTTGTTTTTCACACACAGGCCTAAAATTGCCTAATAGTTATACAAGTCTCTTATTCATATCCTTATTAGTCATCCAAACATCCTTTACCTATTATTTAGGCCATGAAATGGATATTATGACATATTATATAAATTTATAAAATTTAATTTGAGTCCCTTTAGGTTTGACCTAACTCAATTAGTCCTTATCTCATATTTAGGACTCACAGAGACCTAATCCTATTAGGTTTATTCTTTGACACATTACAATTTTTTATATTAGAACACTTCATAACTCCATAAATAGTAGTAGAATATCATAAAACAATAAAATATATCCTTTCCAAGCTCATCTAGGATTCATAACACTTTTTATCTCAAACCACTACTTGTAGCACACCATTAGTACTATTCATATTAGACATGTGCATACTCAAAAAGTTTGTTTTAAACAACTGAACTATAGAAATATTTTTGACAAACAAAAATGAAAAAAATAAAATATATATAATGCCTTAGGTACATCATAATAATCGTTATACTTCACATCTAAAGTCAAAAGTACACAAACCTTTCTCTACAAGTAGCCCACTCAGAACTACCAGCTAGCCTCAAAACATAATCATAGACAAATTGATCTTGAAATACTGAATGACACCTCAAAAATATTATTTTACATATGTTTATAATTATAAAGTAAAAAATATCATAGGGTCTAATTTCAAATATTGGTCTTGCAAACCAATCTTTTGTCTTCATTATACACAGTCAGACTTGAAATAATCAACCCATTTTGGATTCAATATTTCAATAATTTTAACTAAATCTCAAACCTTATTAAATGAATGGATAGGAAATAAATTTACCAAATATAAAATTAATATGCATTTGATACTTAATCTTTAGGCATATAGACTCAAACTCATCATTGTAACTTACTTACCCAAAATTGCCAGTTTGCCTTAAAGACCAATCGTGGTGATTCTGACCTTCAACACCTATATAACTACTTTAAATGAATATTTATGCATTTTTATGATCCTATGTTATCATTATAAAATTATAATATATATTAATAATGTATTTAAATGACAATATTGGTCTTGTAGACCAATCTCATGAACTTGCAACTTCACTATCTCATCTTCACTAAACAGGTCAACTTATGAGCAACATTTTCATCATATCCACTCTCCTCCAAAACATATATCCAAAATTAACATGTATTATAATTATTTAAATATATATACATGCACTTGGATTCATCCATAATCTATGGTAACACATCCCTAATCCACTTCTCACTTTTCCTTGGTTTTATAACTATTTGAATCATTTGGGATTTTAGCGATAGGTCAACTTGTATGGTAAGTTTAGCACACCTTATGGATATAACCTACTAAAAAACCATAATTTCCATTAAATACAAGTCTCAAAATTAAATCTTAATCTATTTAATAACTTTTACTTGGTCAACTCTGACTGCTACATTAAAGCTTTGAGAGGGAAGGCCTTTCTCGTAGGGTCCACTCACTCACTTGACTAACCAATCACACTTGTAGATTCCCAAGAGAGTTAAATTCATGATCCAATATATAAAATATCCAATCCAATATATTATTAGTATTTTGGAACAAAATATTTCACATTAGGTTAGTGATAGGGTTTTAGAGAGGGTTAAAACTATTTATGGTGTTAACAATTGTTTATAAAGGATTGTCCTTCATTTTAAAAACTAATGCCTATATATCTTAACTAGGGACCTTACAAATCTCTCCTCAACACCTCATATTCCCATGTAGAGGTTACATGGACCAATATACACTTGAAATTTCTTCTCGAGTTTAGAACCCTTCATTCTATGCACATGAGAGACCTCAAAACACTTTTTCTTAAATTAAACTTCAAATTTTAACCTAAAATATGGTCAAAATACTTGAAACAACATTAAATACCTACAAAAATGCTCATTTTTCCACACTTAACTTGAAATTTGAAACTCATACCTCATATGGCCACCAACTCTCTCCTTACTCTCTAGGCCTTAATATGTAAGTCATATTAGGCCTTGAAACTAGCCTTCTGGGCATAATTCAAAATATGTACACCTATTTTAATGATCAAACACCACCATAAAATTTTCATATGACTTGAAAATACCCTATTATGTTAGGTACGGTCTATAAATAATATAATTACATGCTAGGTTTGTAGGTGCTACCCTTATAGGCTCACTCTAAGACTCTCATGAGTGATCCAATGCCTCACATGCATGCTAAAACAACCTCATGCATCATCTTATGCCTCTATACATTCATCTCACTAGGTCACCAAGCTCATATCTTCTCATCAGGTCTCTTCATGTTATGACTAGTGTCATGATTAGGCTTTTTAATAACTTGAATCCTGATAACTGACCTTGAAACACTCTTTAATGCTTCTAAACATTTCTCAAATATCTTTCATGTTATATATACAATATCATACCTTTGTACATACCTATCTATTCTCGTCATGCACAATCTCATGATATGACTATGCTTGTTATGACTAGGCTTCTCAAGACACCTTGTACTTAAGGATTGGTACTCAAAACATGTGTACCATGCCCTAAATCAACCTCAAAAGAATCATTTGTTAATCTTAGATCACCTTCAAGTGGTTAAAACTGTAACAAAGGTCCTAATCTGATACTAATTATTAGAGGTATAATCATTGAGAGGGGGTGGGGTGACTTAGTAATGGCATATATTTAACTTTAATTCCAAATATTTCATAACGTTAATCAATTATCATATATAAACTTGATCAAGCAACATTAACAAGAGATCTTGTTCATTCAATAAATACAAAAGGTCAAACACATGACACATAGTTCCTATGGGAAACCCTCATGGGGAATAAAACCCACTCTCAAGCTTTAAAACACATGGAATAATTGTCCTATAAGATCATTACAAATAAGAGTAAATTTCAATGAAGTACCCACCTCTAAGTTTTAACAAGCACCTACTTGATCTAGATGTTGAGCACCCACACAACACCTATGAAATCAATAGCTCCATAATTCTAATTTCATATCAATTTGATAGATTTATAATGTATAACACCTCTCTTCAATCTTAAAAACTCTCTCAAACCTACTTCACATAGTAAATTCATCCAAATCACACTTTTGGATCTCTCTAAGATTATTCACTCATCCTCAGCCACAAGCCTACAACAACTTTGTAATCACAATATATACATGAGAAAAAGATCATCCACATATTCCTCTCTCTAAAATACATCTCAACTCATCTATATAGAATACACCTTATCCTCACTCAACTCATACATGTATCTATTTATATATCAAGACATAATCCTCAAGTCTACACAAGTCTATTCAACAAGACTAAAAACCATCACATTTGGTTTCACCTTTTATAGATTCTTCATGATTATTAGTATCACAACCTTCCTTGTTAGCCACAACACATGATTTCACCATTAAGGAGTCTAACATGGGTCACCTAAGAATAACCCTCTTTCAAATAAGCTTAAGTCACCATTTAGGTCTTATTAAGACCCTGTCACCTCTTTGACACTTCTACAAGAGAACTAAGAACACATGAATACTTTCAAATACATGGAACCATTCCAAATAATCTATATGTCCTCCTTATGTGATAAAAACTATCACAATAAACTTATACTAAATCTCAATTCACTTGAATAACATTATGTGCACATAACCACCTTGAATGAACACACAATCACCTCCTAAGTCTTTGATAATACTGAGTATAATTGATCAAACATTTATAATCCACATAGATGGTCCTCATGGAGTCTACAATACTTTATGGTAGTTATCTCATCTCAAAACATCAAAATATCATTAAGACCAATTGAAATACCCTTCTCAAGTTACTTACAGAGTATGAACGAACACAAAATCAACTTTGGAGATAAATAAATTTTACTATACAAATATATAAATCTTAAAATGATTATTTATAGATGCATGTTGAATTACTCTACAACTTTGATTTTTACTGTAACACCAAATACTACATAGATCAAAATTTATGGCTAAAAAACCAAGCACTGGTATTTCATTCATTAAATTCAAATATCTAAATCCAAATGGTCACAGTTAAACCTTGATCACTTAGAACACATCTTGTGCTCTTCACTCAGCTCGCTCAACTCACATCATCAATCTTATTCATAATTAGATCTACTTTTAACTCAAACTACTCCATTTTCCATCTAATAAATCTCAAACATGTTGACCTCATCTCGTGCTTTCTATCAATTTTAACCATATACACACCATAAATCTTTGCTAAGTAGCCTAGATTTTATCTTACAACTCTCACCATTATATCTTGATCATAAATCCCAAGATTATGACACTTGGCACCCTGACATGACTTTTGATCAAATTAATGGTATTCCCTTGTGCTTATGCCACTTGGTAGTCTCATGTGCATTATTAACTCTTTGACTTATCCTACACCATTGATATTTGTTAGTATGAACCACCACTCACCATTCATTTTATGTCAGAATAGCAATCTTCTAACACTTGTCACCTATGCATGCAACCTTTGACATGTTGACTTCATATGGACCATTAATCTCAATATGTATGAATAAGCACTCACAATTGGATCTTCTAGACTAATGACCTCAGACTCCAACTTGACTAAACTTTATGGTCTCTGGCCCATCATAGTCTGATATAGAAACTTTTAAGCTTTATAACTTGAGCTATAAATCACTTCAATACTCTAAATTTTTAGGGTAGCTTCTTGACACTATATACAACCTCTCCATGTACTCCTTTGATTGATATTGAATTTCTATGTACCTAAAATAAATGCTCTAACTTGATGTATATTTCATGTCTAGATGACGTGTAGTGAGGATGTGGCTTCTCTTAAGCTAGAAGATGCATTTTTCTCATTGTAAATGAACAAAAAATATACACGAGCTCCTTGAAGACATATATGGATGCCTCACATCCTCTTATTTATCCTTATAGATCTATACATGTCCCATATCTCTTCAATATCTCAATATAATCACTTTGTCAATCATGCATTAGTAACACATGCTCTCTTTGACATCTGTGATAACTTAAGACACCAATGACCATGTCTAACAATCTCCCCCTTTATCTTTGATGACAAACCACACTCAAAATGTCTCCTATCATACTGAACAATTCTCCATTTTGATCTTTCTCCCCCTTTGACATAAATGATGAAGGATATATACTTTCAAGAAAATGAACCAATGAATTCCCCTTTGATATACATATATTTGAATTGGGACTTCTTTTATCCTTGGACTTGACAAGCTACCCATAAAGCTTAAAAATCTCCCCCTAACTCCATGCTCCATCACATGTCATCTTGTCTTTGATATACACCAATATGAATAAATATTTAATGAATATCCATGACATGAGAGATCATACAAACTCTCATTAACAATTTACATACAAATTCTTACCCTGAACTTCTTAAACATGCTCCAAGACTACACTCTTCTTTGATCATACTTTGCTCTATGAAGACAAAACACACTAGAACATCAAAAACTTCTTGAAATCACCTTCAGAACAGTGAGAGAGACTCCCCCTGGGTCATCTAAACCTAGAGACCTCTTAAGAATCTTCAAATCATCTTGGTATTTTGGATAAAATTACCAAAAAGTACACTTCTTCATACTAGCCTTGCTTAGAGGCCTTATAGCCATACCTAGACCATGAAAAACCCATAACTTTTTGTGTATAAACTTTCATGGCTTGAAATTTCATATGTGAAGTACACTCATATGTCCCCTAAAACATTAAAAAATAAATGCTCAAATCTTCATTTAAAACATCTTGGAGCATTTTTATAAGACTTGTTTCTCCCCCTTAGCCAAACATATCTTCAAATGATATTCTTATCATACAACATCAACCAAAGCTCATCTGGCATACACCATGCTTCTTCTTGCTTATGTAAAAACATTCAACATATTGTCAAAACACATGACTTAGTTTGATTAAATAATCATATCAATATCCTTTGAATGCATAATTATAGCTGACTTCTTCACACTTTGTACTAATTGGCCCATTGATAATCACCTAGAGCACACACACTTGATTCCACACATGAAAGATGTCTCTTAAGAAGCATAGGTAGAGACCCCCATTTTTTAAAAAGGGACTAAAGATCTAAAAACTTAGGAGACTCCCATATCTCAATATCATTCTTGATTTCTTTGTCCATTTAAGCAAATAAGGCTTGTTCCTTGTTCCTTGATCTATCATGGCTAATAGTCTACTTTGATCCTATTTTCCATTTACTTTGTTAAGCATCTATTCCCTATGGTTCCTTCTCTTTGTGTTAGGATTGGCAGTTTTTGAAGTAGAACATTGATTATTCTTGCAGAACCTTTCTATGTGACCTCTCTCATGACATCTTAAGCAAATGAGATTTCTTAGACTATACATATCTTGTGATTGATATATATGATGATTCCTTGTAGTTTCTTGAATATAATCATTGGGTCTCTTGATGAAGATATTACAAAACTTTACAATATGGCCAAACCCTTGACACTTGTATAAAATGATGTCTTTATTTCCTTGTGAACCAGATGACTATCTTGAGTGATGTTGTTATACATGATTAACATTGTATTTCTCATAATTTTATGAAAATTCATTCTTTGAGGATATTTTATAACCTTTTGACCTATGACCAAACTGATTGTAGGAGTAATAATGACCATTGCAATTTGCATACCTTATAACATTTGGTTGTTTTATCTGATTTATCTCCATTCTCCCAATGCCTTCATTCCTTAACTGATGATTGATCTTAAAACTCTGATTTTCCTAGTTCATATCATTATTATCTTGAGTTACATGATTTTGTTCCTCTTTGTATCCAAGACTAGATCTCTCACTAACATGATTTTGATTACTCAGTATATTATCAATATCATTTGAGATCTTTTCAAACTTCATAAAGGAATTCACTTGTCCTGAAGTCTTCTCTAACTCAACTTTCAATGACTCATTTTCAAATACATACCTTGAAAACTCATCTTCTTTAGCTTTTAAGATTATGGATAGGATTACTATTTGACAACTAAGATGCTTGACTATGTCTTCCTTCTCCTTGGTGTCTTTAATCATTCTTACCTCAGACACACTAAATTGCTCTTCATAGTCCTTGATTTTTGACATCATCTTCTTTGTATTTTTATTTTCATTTTTAAAATCTTCAAGAACATTCCTCAATTTAGTCTCATAGTCCTCCTTGTATTTTTCATCATATGTGTCTTTGCTCATAGCTTGACTTAGTTTCATTTACAAATAAATTATCTTTGTTTGATACATGATACATTCCTCATTATTACTCTTTACTTATTTATCAAGACTACAAACTTGAGTTTAAAATTATTATGTGATCTTATCATGCTCTTTGACTTCATTACTTATCCTTCGTTTAAAGAATCCAATTTTCTCCTCATAGGATTTTATCAATACATCTTGTTTTTTGTTCTTCTATTTTAGCAACTTCATTTCTTCCATGGTGTCTAGATATTTGTCTTCAAGAGTGACTTTCTCATCTTCTTCCTTTGAGATATCTCTGCTAAAGAAATATATTATTAAGGAACATTCACCTTAATAATGACTAAAATCCATGAACAATGTCTCTTTGTCCTCATTATGCAAAGAATCATCAGTATTAGATGTGGTCACTTCTTCTATAGATGAGTTACTATATTCTTCATGGTAAAGGATATTACTTCATTTGTATGATTCCTTCTTTCCATTTTTATTATTTAAGAACTTTTTGTACTTGCTAAGACCCTCAAATTTCTTATGTTCAACCTCATGTAATTTATTAGAAGCTTATTTGTGTTTAGTCTTGTCTCTACTGGGACATCTAGCTAGAAAGTGACCAATTTTTCCACATGAAAAAGATTTTAAATGAAGTCTTTCTTCATACTTACCTAATCCTACATTCGATTTTCCTTGCAATTAGGGCTTCAAGTTGATCTTCATTAAGATCAAGATCTTCAAGAATTAACTTTTTATTATTGGATTTTGTCTCCTTAATCACCTCGAAGGAAATTATTTCTTAGGAGGTATATCCTCATCAAGTCTCATCTCATAGGAAACAAGAATTCCATGTAGTTCATCCATCTTCATCTGAGTGAGATCATGACTTTCTTCTATAGCAAAAACCTTTGAATCAAACTTGAGTGTAAGGGTCCTCAATACCTTTTGAACTATAGTAGCTTCATCAATCATCTTTCCAAGACCTCTAATCATGTTTACTACCTCATCAACATTTATAAAATAAGATGTTGCAGTTTCTTCTTCTTTCATCTTGAGATTCTCAAATTCCCTTCAACAGGTTTGTAACTTGGCCAATTTTACCTTTGAGTCTCCTTCATAGATAGTATATAATTTTACTTAAATTTCCTTATAAAACTTAAAATGGATCATTTGGTGAACTCATCCTTGAATAGACTAAAAATGATAGCATTCATAGCTTTTAAGTTATTCTCACTCAACTTCTTATCAACAACACTAATTAGAGTAACTGGTGCATTATATCCATCAATGATACATTTACAAATATAAAACCCTAGAGACATGATGTATGTCCTCATCCTTTCACTCTATAAATCATAGCTTGAACCATTTAAAAGTGATGTTTGCTTTTTAGATAAACCCTATATCTATTGACTTTCCATATTATAACTTAGATCACCTTTAAGTGGTTAAAGTTAAAATGAATGTCCTACTTTGATACCAAATTTTAAAGGTACAATAATTAAGATGGAGGTGAATCAGTGATGTCATATATTTAAATTTAATTCCAAATATTTGAGACTATTAATCAATTAGCATATATCAACTTGATCAAACAACATTAACAAGATAGCTCATTCATTCAATGCATACACAAGATCAAACACACACCACATAGTTCATGTGGGAAAAATTCATGGGGAATAAAACCCATCTTCAATCCTACTAACACATGGGATACTTGTAATGTAATATTATTAAAAACAAGAGACCCTTTTAGTGAGGAATCCAATTCACAAGGAGCACCCAACCCTAAGTTTAAACAGGCACCCACTTGTTCTAGATGTTGAACACCCACATAACACATATAAAATAAACAACTCTATAATTCTAATTACGTATAAATCTGATGGATTGACAATGTATACCACCTATCTTCAATCCTCAACACTCTCTCAACCCTACTTCACATAGGTAATTCATTCAAATCACCCTTTTGTATCTCGCTAAGCTTCTTCATTCATCCTTAACCAAAAACCTACAAAAACTTTGTAATCATAATAGAGACATGACCAAAAGGTCATCCACACAATCCTCTCATTAAACAACCTCTTGAATAATCCACATAACATGCATCTTATCTTCACTCAGCTCATATAAGTCTCTATTTATCTCTCAACACATAATCTTTAAGTCTACACAAGTCTATCTAACAAGCCTAGAAACCATCACATTTGGTTTCACCATTTATAAAATATTTATGATTATTATGATCAAAACCTTCCTTTTTAGCTACAACACATACCTTCACACATAAGGCATCTAACATTTATCACCTTTAAGCACAACCCTCTTTCAAATAGGCATAAGTCACCTTTTAGGTCCTATGAAGAACCATTCACCTATTTGACACTTTTCTAAGAAAACTAAGAGCATATGAACACTTTAAAATACATTTACCCATGCCACAAAATATATAGGTCCTCCTTAAGTGATAACAACCATCAGAACATCCTTCTGCTAAAACCTAATTCGCTCAAACAACATTATATGCACATAACCACCATGATGAAATACATAGTCACCTTCTAAGCCTTTGATCATACTAAATATGATTTATTAAACCTTGATAATCCACAAAGATAATCCTCATGGAGTTAAAAACACTCTTTGATAGTTATCTCATCTTTAAACATCAAAATATCATCAATAATAACTCAAATACCCTTATTAGGTTACTTGTAAAGCATGAATGAACACAATAAAATTTTGAGCTCAATCACTTTGAATATACAAAAATTTAGACCTTAAAATGAAAATTTACATATGCACCTTGAATCCCTCTACAACTTTCATTTTTACTATAACTTCAAATTTTGCATAGATTGAATGTTATGGCTCAAAAACTAAGCAATGGTCTTTCATTCATTAAATTCAAATATTTAAATCTAAATGATCATAGTTAAACCTCAATCGCTTATAACACATCTCAAGCTCTTCACTTAGCTCACTCAAATTGTACTATTGATCTTCTTCATAATTATGTTTAAGTTTAACTCAAATTTCTCCACTATCCAAATGTTTAACCTTGAACATGTTGACCTCATCTCATGATTTATGGAAATCTTTACCACATATGCACCATCAATCTCTATTGAGTAGCCTAGTCTTTATCTTATAGTGCTCACCATTATATCTTACTCATAACTCCAAAGATTATGAAACTTTACACCCCTACATGCCTTCTAAGCGCTTTTTTGAGAGTCCCTTTCACTTGTGCCACATGGAAGTCTTACATGCATTGTTGACTCTTTGACTTATCCTACAATTTTGATCTTCATCAGTATGAACCACTGCTCACCATTGATCTTTTGTTAGAGTAGTGATATTTTGAAACTTGTCACCTATGCATGCAACCTTCAACATGAATAATTTATATGCACCATTGATCTCAATATGTATGATTAAGCACTCATTATTAGATCTTCTAGACCAATAACCTCAAACTTTAATTTGATTAAACTTGATGATCTTTGGCCCATCATAGCCTACTAAAGCAACTCTGAAGCTTTATAAATTGAGCTAGAAATCAATTTAAGACTAAAATTTTTTAGGTTAACTTATTGGCAATTTATAAAACATCTCCATGTAATCTTTTGATTAATATTGAATTTTTGCATACCTAAACTAAATGCTCAATTTTTTTGGATATTTCATGTCTACATGATGTGTAGTGATGGTCTGGCTTCTCTTAAGTTAGAAGATGCATTTTCATCATTCCAAATCATGAAAAAACATACCAAATATCCTCTAAGACATATGTGTGTGTGTTTGTGTGTGTGTGTGTGTGTGTGTGTGTGTGTGCGTGCGCGCCTCACATCCTCTTCTTTATCCTTATAGACCTGTACATGTACCATATCTCTTTAATCTCTCAATATGATAACTTTGTCATTCATGCATTAGTACCACATTCTCTCTTTGACATCAATGAAAAATTAAGATTCCAATGACCATGTCCAACATCATTAGGTTGAATTCAAATTATCTCTTAGTAAATATAAATTAAGTTGCATTCAAATTCTTTCTTGTCGCATGATTCATATATCATAGATCATTCACCATGCATCTTTAAAAAATTGGCCTTGACATCAATGACATCAATTTTGAACTTAACATAAATGAAAACAGCATGATTTATTATATGATGATTATGGAAATCATGATCATGATCAAGTTAATGATTTTGAAGAGGATGACATTGAAGAAATGGTGGTTTTTAAGTAGAAAGAGAGAAAAGATGACTAGTTGCAGTAGATTGAGTTATTTAAAGAAATTGAAGAGGTTTGTAAAATCAAAGGTCAAGTAAATAAGAATATTGGATAAGTGTCCTCATAGAGGAAAATGACCAAGATTGTTTTAAATACACAAATCTTGTTTATGAGTGTAAGGAACTTGTAGCTAGTAATAAACCTAGTCTCATTGAGAATACCTTGGAGGTAAAAATAACATGCCTTATTGAAGCACCATTAGAGGTTCCAAATAAGGAGCTTCATTAAAAAGTTGAGGCTATTGAAACTCAAGAGGAATTAACCTTCATGGGTGGTCTATTTAAAGCTACCTTGATTGCATTAAGGGTCATGCTAAGGAGGTTGGAAAACATCAAGAAGTTGCAGCTATCAAAGCTGATGCTCAAAAGGATGTTTACCTCATGCACTTTTATATCTCATAGAGAAAGATATGGTTCTAATTTTCCATTTTATTTAGGAAGAGAAACTTATCTAAGGTTAGTCTGTACATAGCTTAGTTTTCTTAAGTTATGTTTGTTTTCCCTAATTCTTCTTGAGAACATAAGTGCGTGTCTTTGTATTGCTTTGTGTGTTTTGTTCCCTTTTCTATCTAGTGTGTGTTTTCATGTCTAATAAAAGGTTTTTTTAATGTAAAAATTGGTGTATAGGTGACTCCATTATCCAAGTATATGACAAGGTAACCAGTCCTTAGCATAGCAAGCATGCTACCCCTAAGAAATAGTAAAAAAGTTGACTAATTTTACCCTTTGGTGAAAATAAGTCAACCCACCATGTAATATTGAACTTCCATAGGACCCCATAGGTTGAATAATGTCTACCATGGTCATTACTAAGGTAAAATATGTTTTCATCTTTGGCATATTTCTCTAAGTTGTCTTTATATCATACTAGGCAACCTTTTTGGTCATTCTCATTAGTTGTATGATTCACATGAAAGGACAAGTCTATCAAAGTGTCATGCAACATCTAATGTTTTAGGTAAGTGTCATTAATCCCTCCATTTCCAAATCACTTATCAGACACATAAGCTCTTTAATCCTTCATACTATCATTAAATCCATGAATCCATTTAATCCCAATCTCTTGATCAAGCCAACATCATGCTAAAATTCTGAGTCTACCCATAACAATCTAACAAGAAAATCCAAAATCCTTGAATAACAATTTAAATATCTTAGAGGTAAGCCAAGTGGATCAAAAATGGTTGTAATAATCCTTATATAATTTCTAATTTGCTTCTACATTCTCTCTCTTTGATGTTTTAGTTAATTTTGGGTTAAAATTGCTATTTTTCATATTTTAAGATCTATAGCTCAAATATACAAGCATACATTAGTGAACATAGTGGAAAACATCGTTTAATATAACCCCTCATTTGTGTAAGTTTTATTAATTCATATTATAGGTTAGGCTAGAAGAACATTGGGCTCCAAAATTTTGAAAATTTCAAATTCTAGGTGAAAGCTGGTATTACACTATAAAATACTATTTTCCAAAGGTGGTTTTGCACATCCTAGTCATAGTTTTGACTAAAAACATGAACCTCATTACTACACATTGACATATTTGATATAATTTTAGGCTTTGGAAAAATTTACTCTCAATAGAGGTGATTTTGAAATCCATATGCAAATTTTCTTAGTATAGTCATGATTTTCATTATCACACTAAGGATAATCCTATGCATTTTGACTTATTTTTGGATATTGTGTTGGAACACAACTATAACTAAGAGGGGGGTGATTTATTAGATCAAATAAAACTTGTCATTTAATCCTTTTAAATAAAATTCAAAAGCATATACAAATTAAAAGATAAATGTAGAGATCACATACACATACAAATACACATGACACCAAATTTATATGTGTAAAACCCAAAGGGAAAAACCATAGTGAGAATAGATATTAGAATCTACTATTCTAATCTAGCTTCATATTTAATAACTCACATGGAAAAACCTCACTAGTTACAAGCCTCACTAGTTACAAGCCTCATTGGCTACAAGCCTCACTAGAAAACCTCATTGATTACATTTAAGAACAAAAATCCTAAGGAGACACTAATTCCATAATTGAGCACCAACTCAGCTATATGATGGTACGAACTAATCAGATCTATGGATTTATAAATTTAAATTATAAAATTGATTCATAAATGAATCAAACTCTATTCTCTATTACAAGTCCAATCTGTAATATGTTCATACTATGCACATTCTCTTTATGCCTTCTTCCTCTGTACCCCTTTTTCTCTATGTCTAGATATATCATTATTCAACACACTTCATCTCACTCTGTCACTATCTCTATGTCAATATATATCTATGTTTGACACTCTTCAAGATCATCTCATCTTCTTTGCACTTTTCCCTCAATGTCTATATATTTTTGTTTGACATAATTTTAATCATTCTAGTAGCTCATCTTCTTGTGTCTTAGATTCCATATATAAGCAATTGATGCAGGGTTTGTTTCTTTTATGTGTTCACACTCAGAGTTTAACACATCATGCCAATTTTAGACTCTAGTTTATTATGACTTAGACTATAAGTTTCTCAAAATCTTAATTGTATGCATCATGTCAAATTATAGATCTCTTTACTATCTATAGCATATGTTAGACTCAAGTTTTGATGCATAGTATTTTTAATGTATATTTTATTGGTTAGATCGATCAATCTCATTGTTTGTGTCAAGATATAGAGCTTATATGCAAGTTCCTAAAACTAACCATTTGTCTAGACATGACTTTAAATTTCAGTCATTGATCTTACCTTTGGTGCCATGATATAATTATCCATACTCAAATGACTCAACTTTAAAATTCATCCATTTGATCACTTTCTGATAGGCTCATGCTATCTATTATATCTTTATATGCTTCCTAAATTTAGCTTTGTCATCTTTAAAATACACCCATCGATCTTCTCAATTTGAGCTTCTATGTGCCATTAGATATATAAATATGTAAATTATTCATCTCTATCTATATGTTAAATGTCAAGATCTTTATCACATCTTGTTGCTTCTTATATCCTTTGATCACTTTCTCTCTATCAATCTTCTTGAACCTACTCAGTCTTTAACTTTCCACTATGTCAATAAACATTGATCACTTTATTCCATATGAGTCCAATTGATCTATTATATCTCCTTTACACAAATACCCACTCACCACTAGATCTTCTGATAAGATCAATATTTATATCTATCCAAACCTCAAGGATATGACACTTGGTGAAAGTATGTGCTTTCTGTACATGGATGTCAGTTCTCACTATTGATACATTTAGCATCCTCACATTACTTTTTGACCTTTTGACTTTAAACTGCATCATACATTAACTATCCAAGATTTGTGATTGTGACACTTATCATTTACAAATTAACTTAGAGGTCCTTTTGATAATTTCACTTCATCATGCTTCATTAAATCTCCAATTTCTGATTAAGTGCTAACTGTTGATCTTCAAACTAGCTCAAACATTAAACCTAATAATATTATGCTCATTAGGTCTCTTTCTGACAAGCTCCATGAATGTGAAACTTTTCACTAACATGTTTACTCAGAGGAGCCTTTGAAAATTTGATTTTGCTTCACTTCATTGGATCATCCACATATGATGAAGTGATATCCATGAAAAAAAATTGGACATAATATAAAGTCTAAGACTGAGGAAATATTATGTCCTTTGATCACTACTCAAGCCGGTAATTTTTAGGTCAAGAGGCTAGTTTTGAAATAATGACAAAGGATTAAGTTATAACTTAAGCTACTAGGTCTATGCTATAGCCAATCGGTATCAAAATAGAAAGTTCCTATTGACACCATGACTTAAACCTTTAGGGTTTTAATGAGAAATCTTCTCTAGTTTGAGAGCAAATATAATTCAATTTTGAGCTCAATCCTTCTCAATTGACCCTATAGTCTATATATTCAAGATGATCATGAAAAACACATAACAAATCTTCTATCTATTTTCTTTGAAAATGTCCATAGATGATCTTTATAAAAGTATGATAACTTTTCATAGTGAAACTATGAAAAATACTCTTATGTCCATCAATACTGCCTGATCCTTTTGACATCAATGATAACCATAGTGTCCCTTTTGACAATAATGACATCCATAGTGTCCCTTTTGACATCAATGACAATCATATTACCAACATGTTATACTCCTAAGCTAACCTAGTTGTCTTATAAGGATTGAAATAGAGCTAATGTCACTTTAAAAAAAGTTGGTTTCTTATATTTTTCAAAATTGCATATACACATTTGTAGTATTGATTCTCAGCTATAGGTTTGCTTCTGCAAGAGGCAATTTTGATATATACATAAAGTCACTAACCTAAAACTATGTTTTTGGATATCTATTAATTTTTGTTGTCTCTATTTGATTGAAATTTACCTATAGGGTAGGATAATATCTACTTATACATAATCATTATCCTTTCAATAACCATGTAGCTATATCATGCAATATCGCCTATCCACAATGTCAATTTTGAATCCTAAAAGCAATTTTGGCAATTATAGAGGTAGTTTTTCTAGTAATTAGATAATAGTTGTTGGCATTTTGGTTTCTTATCTTCAATCATAAATACTTAAATCTTTTATATATATACAATTTTTATTCTCATAAAGTATTTTTGCACATTTTTTATAGTGAAAATAGGTATTTATTATGTATATACTACAAATTTTAATCTTTGCAAAAATTACTTCTTGATAGAAGCGATTTTGAATATTATAGGTAGTTTTAAATTCAGAGAGGTGATTTTAAATAACATTCATAAATATCTTGTGTTGTTAAATTTTTGATAATTTATCTCCTTATAGGTTAGAAGTAGGTTTTTATAAGTAGCTTAAATTAAAAATACATACCCATGTATATAGTTTATCATTTTAAGTAACCTATATATATTTTTGACTGGTTGTAAAATCACCTATCGATAAAGGTGACATTTATAACCATAGATGTTTTTCAATAACCATAGGTAGTTTTGACTAACCAAATAGTAATTATCACTTAACTATCCATAAAACTATATATTTTGTAATCATGGTATTGACTTGTTAGCTATAGTTTTACCTCTCTATAACTTATTTTACATAAGTGATTTTACCTTTTGTAGTAATGATTTTAAATTCATTTTTACCTTCAATTTGTCTTTTTTCATGTATTTTTAGGATCATTTTAGTGAATTTTGAGTCACTATAAGGGCTATGCAAGTCTCAAATTACATTTGGTATTGGGGGTACTAGCCCTAGACTCCACCCTATACTATGATAAAGAGTACACCTGGGGTGCTGACCATAAACCCTGTAAGGCAAACTACCCCTTGTCCTCATAAGGGGTGCTACTTCTTTACCACATAAGGGGCATTACCCCTTGACCCTGCTAGCATCTGCCATCCCCAAGACCCCATATCATGGCTCCTTATCCAAAAAAATGTTATAGTGAAAAATAATGATTTTTTTAGTGTTTTTATTAAGGCTTATTGGAATAACATTTTATTTCTTATAGGGGTGAATCTAGTTGAAAATTTAGCTTGCTAACATCTTCTCTTGTAGGTCATATTTTTGTCTAACATCTTGTGTTATAGGTTACCCATCAAGATTTCCCATTGAAAATACTAATCACTTACTTTGTAGGACACATATCTAGGATATTGGCATTTTTGAAAAATATCTTGTATATATTTCACGTTTAATTAATTGGTTAAAAAGTCTTTTTTCTTGCTTGAGTGTTATCTGAGAGCTAAAGTGTTGTATAATCTCTTCCTTGCATCCTAACGATGAGTCTTGGAGGATCAAAAAATACTAATAAGCCCTCCTATTTTTCTTCTTTAGTGAAAATGTGATGCAAAAGTGATTCCCATGAACTTACCATAGTCTTATGGGGATAATGACCATTGATTTCACCAACATATACTAATCCACACTCCATGTGCTGGTGGAGTATAAATATTAGGTACAACTATTATTATTCTAGGAGATTGACCCCATACAGGTATTCGATGAAGGGGAAAAGTTAATTCTCAAAACCAAGAAGTAGACATCATCCTACATGGATTTTTTCTCCATATATCTTTTATATATCAGGGATACCATTAGAAACCTCATCAAACTTATCACAAGACCATTGGCCCTAATAAGCAACTTACTATTAAATTCAATATCAGTTACCAACTGATTGTCATGTGTAAATGAGGCTAAGAGGGTTTTGGATATTTCATAATGGGTTACCATCCTACAACTTCACCCTTGAAGCTATTAGATATTCTAGTCATCACATTACAATCATTAGTTAGTCACTAATTCTAGGTTTATGGCTTGCTTATTTTGTTATGTATTATATATACCTATATTTTTTGTATCCCTTGAACTAAAACACACACAAAATACTATCCACCCTAGTCAAAGATTACCCTTAGGTAATCCATAATTCATTCTTTAAGGATTACCTAATATTGAACACCATCATTATCCCTTATCCTAGATCTTATCGTCTACTCCTAGTCATCTTCCTTCAACCTAGTCACAATCTAGTCATCCACTAAAATTTTAATACTCTAGTCCATCTTGACCTCTCATCCCCACTTCATCTTCTCTCACTCATCCTTAGGGTCTTAATCTATACTTGTTTCTCAACATGTCTTAATCACATTGCTTGTCTTGACCTTGTCTAGCCTAATCACCTTATCCATTATCATATTCATTATACAACTTAGTCCTAATCATAGACCAACCCATATTTACCTTGTCATACCCTTATATATACTATTCATCCTATCGAGTTTGTAATCATAGAGTAGTCCTCATCTACATTGGCAAAAAACTCTTTCTAAATCAAGGTCCTTATTATCATCTTGAATTTGTTCAATCAAGTTTAAATCCAATCCTATCATAATCTTATCCCAATACAATCCCATCATCATCAAATCCTACTTAATTTTATTATCTTATTCTTGAGATAATCTTAATTAAATCAATCCCTAATCAAAATTAGTCTCTTGGGATAGTCTAACCCCTCATCAAATTCTAAAGCTTATTGTATCTCACTCAATCCAATCTAGTCTAAATCATGCAAAGTCTATATCATAGCCTAAGTTGGTCTATTTCATCTTGTCTCACATCACATCATATCAACATCAGGTCAAAATTTATATTATATTAAAGCAAGCCTTTTTTTATTAATTTATTTCATACATCCCATCTTCATCCCTCAATATTTATATTCAATCCCTTACACCTATTAATTGGGGATAGGAAACCACATCATCCATACTTTCTCCCATCTTCATCCATGACATCTAGAATAGATTATGGTAAATATCTTAATTGAGAAATGTATCATATCTAATATAGATTTACTACTTTCTTTCATCCTTGAGATGAGCACTCCATGTCTTATAGACTTTAACCTCATCTACCCAACATTACCTCTAGTCTGCACTCATCCATGTTAGTAAACTCCTAGTCTTAATACCACCCCATACCTTTCAAATCCTTCATCCACTAGTAATATTGATTAATATACCCCTTACTACACTAATAAAGGTAATCTTACCCTAGAAACACCTTCTAATACTAGTATGCCCACCCAGTCATGTTAATAACCATATAATCTAAATTAAAATGATTACACATATAATTCACAAAGTGAAAAGAGGACCTATACTCCTCTTATATATTTATAAGTACTCTTCAAAAAAAAATTTACCATAAAAATGATGGTTTATCTACTCATATGACATCTTGATCCTTCAAAACCTAGACCCTCTTAATATAAATCAACCCACTACTACATATATATATATATATATATATATATCATTTAACTTATGGGCATACCATTAATCAATGTCATAATTTCCAAAACTATGTTTAAGACCTCATCGACTATGGTGACATAGAAGTTGAGAATGATTCTAATGATTCTACATCAATGGGTGAACAAGAAGATGAATTCTAAGATTCCATTCCTAATCATGATCAATTCCTTCTATTTATAATCCAAGGACATGACACCACATCCATATATCATAGCCATATTTGACAAATCCTCCATTAAAGATGAGTTTGTTTCCCATGAACCTAGTCCTCCCTTTTTTTATGAATTTATCTTTGGGAAATACCTTATCCCTCCATCTTCTTCCTCTAAACCTTCATTTCAAAAACCCTATTTGGAGAGGTTGATTATGGATAATGGATCCTCTAATAGAATAATTACATCATGTAGATTAGAGTCAACATCAAAGATAGCATCAATCTTATCTACTTTAAGATCATGTTCATCACTAGTATCTAAATTAGATTCCCTATCAAAAACATCAACCCTCAAAGATATTTAGTAGATGATGACTATGCCTACCTTTTTTACAAATACCTAAAATCTAGATGTTAATCAATCACCAAGAATATCTTTTAATCCAAATTAGGATGATGAAGTCATAATAGAGTTCTTACCATAATTATTAGTCATTGAATCTAATCCTACGTTAGATGCATGTATTATAGATAGTATTAGTGATCCTTTTACAAGTCTTGAAGGTAGTTTTTCCTATGTCTAAATTGGGTATCCTAGGAATCCTTGTGAGGACTATGTTTCCCCATAGCTACTCATTAACCTCATCCTACCATCTCCCCCACATTCATCCATCATAGACCCCTTTCTTCCTATTAATGATCATTTAATCACCTCCCTCTATAGGGATGAACATGAACATACATCATTGTAACTTTCATTGAGAAACACAATATGTGACACAAAAACAAAGATCCAAGACCATATTCTAAAAGTCATACATGGTGATCAAATCACTTTTAATCAAATAATTCAAAATCAAGAAAATTAAAATCTTTCACCCAATCAAAAAGTACCGTCCCATAGTGAAACCCTCTTTAAGACACTAAGGGACCATCACAGTCAAATAATAATAATAATAATAATAATAATAATAATAATAATAATAATAATAATATATCAAGTCAAATATCAATATCCTCTAGTGAAACCCATAATCAAACACTAAAGGGCAGTCGAGACATAATCAAGTTTAAAAATCAAAATAATGTTAAATGTAATATAAAAAAGGCTAACAATCCTTCATATAATTAGATCAAAGTTAAAATACAAATTCAAAGTGTATTCGATATTTTAAATTATTTTATCATATGGAACCAATCAAATTTGGAATGTCTAACATGTCCAATGGTGTATGTGATTGCTAGTTCCACCTCCCAATCAAACATCACACCCCCATATCATGATCATATTATCCATTAAATCCCTATAAATCACCATCAAATCCAAACCCTAAATCCATCCATACCTAACCTCACTATACTAGATAGAATTATCTCTTGTATGGGTGTGAAGATACTTAGTCTAGATATTTGGAGGGGTCTCAATAAAGAGACAATGAAGGTCATAAGGACATCAATAAATGTAAAATTGATAACATGATCCTAACATCACATATATTTATAACATGTGTTGGTTGAAGATCATAAAATGTCTACATCCTGCATCTTTCACTGACATATAATAAATAGAGATGCTAAAATTCAAAAAATTAAAAAAAAGGTTAAAAAAGTCAAAAAATTTATTCATCCAATGCTTAAAACTAGTCTCCTAGCACCTTGAACAAGTATTATGATGAGAACTAGTTTTCAGCATCATGGTAAAATAATATATTGTCCACATTTTACCTCAAAAATTGTTAGCATAATCCATCCTTTATTAATAATATACATGTCATCTTTATCTATCTTATCCAACTATAATTTAAAACATCCTTACCAATCATGATTTACATCTGCTTATTGTGTCCATCCTATATCCTATCTTGAATTTCATAAGGAGTGGAATAAATCTTGAGAAATGATCATTTTATAATATCCTCTAACACACACTTAGGCAATTAGATATATTGTTCCTTCATGATGTGGCCATTGGCAATCCCTAGTCCATTATTTCTTGGTCCTCATCCATCATCCATATCCTTTTCTCATCCCATCCATCATCCCATTCATTCCTTTCTTAGTTTCTAGGCTTGGTATTCCCTTTTATATTAACCCCATTTCTATAGTGTACATACATATTCCATAAATATCTAAAAATTAAAATATTCTAAAAACCCTAAAGGTTATAAAATCCACAAAATCCAAAAACCTCTAAGTTATATTGTCCTATATATTTAGTATCCCACTCATATAATCTTATGTCCTAAGTTCATATCATATTCATCCTAACTTATCTCATGTCCTAATGGTCTTCTAATTTTAGTCATCTTCTCTTATGTCTTCTAAAGCCTTATCCTAATCATAATCCATAGCCTACTTGAAGCACATACCTTGTCCATCTTCTTAACCTTAATCCAAATCCACATCATCATGAGTAACTTAGTGTAAATCATCACATAATAAATCATCCCATTAACTCTCATTAGAAAAATTATACAAGACACAATGGCAATGCATGTAGATACTTGTGTATGTCTACTCTCTGTTGTTTGACATGTTTGCATCATGTATATATCTGCATATATGTTTCGTTTGTTTGTCTATATTTATTTTTTGTTATGAATCATGTCTCTTTTTGTATATTGGGAAACAATTGAGGATTATATTATGACACCCAAAGTTAAAATTATGTTTTTAGGTTCCCTCGATGATGCAAAGTTCATTATTTCACCCTTTTTTAATCATGTACTTTGGCACAATATCCTCCTAGTCATACTTATGTCATGGAGCATACTACATAGTGATATACTTACATCAAATTGATTATAATATGATGATCCTTATTAAAAAAATTATGGATTTATAATAAACACACTCATAGTTTATCATATCCTCTATCACCTATCATAATTTCTAAATCCAATCACTTCTCCAAATCCTTTATTATCATGTCTATATCTTATCATCAATCATCTAAAATCTCTATAATCATAAAATTATCAACTCAAATATCAATCCAGTTATCATCACACCTAAAATATATATAATAAATAACACATATAATAACAATATTCATACTCCTCCTCTAGTCTATCAGGTCATCTATCATCTAGTCTGAACTACATTAACTTGAGCTCTTTTGAGACTATGTAGGTAGTTCTCAATCACATGGTGTGCCTAAGGTTAGACCAGACATTATCACCTCTTTCCCCATCATCATGCCTAAGTATTGTAATGGTAAAATCCTTGAGAGATAATATCAATCAATTTATTTATCAATCACCATCCCCACAATCATCTCCCTAATATTCTTATTAATCACCTGCACTTATAGATTAAGATCAATAAATCACATCTATCTTTTCTTTATCAGTCATCCATTATCATTGATTCATCAATTCATCATTTAAATTTTATGGATTCCTTCCTTGATTGGGGCATGATCAATAATGTAAATTTATTATCATCTCTCATTCTCTTACATGTATCTTTATTAGGGGCATCATCACTATTAAACACATTGTGGCTCATTGACTCAATTGGATTGAAATAAAATTATTCCCCTTCATCCTTTGGCCACTTGATCATATAATTTATCCTCTCTTATCCCCTTCATCATATCACTTGACTTGAAATTTGAGTTACACTCATCATGAATTCTGTCAATTCATTATAATATTTTTCCCAATGTTCTCCCAACATATATCTTGACATGGGATATGTCAATAGCTCATGGATTTATCTATCAATCATCTTGGTCAATAGCTCTCCCAATCATGAATTCTTGATTGGGATATGTAAAAAAAATTCAGCCTTTTATCTTATCATGTTATATTTGATTCCCCATTAGGATTTGTTGACAACTGTGACATAATATTTTCCATTTCCTATCTATATGTCTTTAACAAGGGCATCATCACTTTATATCTCACTATGCAGGTCAAGTTCATCTTCCTCATAATATTTCTCACATATTTCATCTCATCCCCTTGTATCTTCATCACATCCCACCCCTTGTTTCCTCTATCGATTTTCCATCTATCTGATTATTCTCCACATGTCCCCTTCAGGGGGCATCATATCCACTAAAATCATTTACTAACTTTTATCCACGAATTTCTTTATTATTTGAAAGATCATCACTCATTTCACTTAGTATACTCACAATCCCTTTTGAAAGAGGATAAAAATGTATACATTTTAAATTTTCTTGCTTCATTTGTCATCATTAATATTGCTATTAGTCAACTTTAATTTCACCTATCTCATCTAATCTCATTTATCTCTTCTAACTTCATCCTAATATCACCCCTTCTAGTCAGTTTTATATTATCCCCCTTCTTCATTATTTATCCACTAACCTTATTACTACCCTAAAAATATAATAATTCACCTAATTACTTATTATCCACTAACTAATCCCACTTGCCATTATATTAGAATTTAAAATTTCAATCCCACCTAACTTAGCCTATTCACAAGCTCTCTTACATCCTTAGTCCCTAATCATATATCTAATCACCTCATTTAATAATTTACTATTTTTTGTTATCCTCCTAAAGTTTTCTATAATTATCCAATTCTATAATCCTCTCCATCTTAGTGCAAACCTCTAATTCTAGAAGTTTCCAAGGAATTTTTAATTCCTTTTCATTCTCCCTCTCCTTTATTTAAATCCACCAACCATATATTTAAAAATTAATTGTCATAGACATAAGTTATTTAATCCTTCATACTATCATTAAATCCATGAATCCATGTAATCCCAATCTCTTGACCTAGCCACCATCATGCTAAAATTCTGAGTCTACCCATAAAAATATAACAAGCAAATCCAAAATCCATGAAGAATTGGTTTGAAGATATTGGAGGGGATCCAAGAGGAGAAAAAGAGGTAGTAATAATACTTATATAATTTCTAATTTATAATTTTCTTCCGCATTCTCTCTCTTTGATGTTTTTGTGAATTTTGAGTTAAAATTACTATTTTTAGTATTTTAAGATCCATAGCTCAAATTTACAGGCATACACTTTCTTAAGATATATAACATCTAGAGTAGAATATAAATCAATTTTTTAGTACACCATTCTCTATAGGTGGTTTGGGTATTCATAATATCATGATTAGAATATAAAAAAAGTATTTAAGCACAATGAAATGGTGCATGTATGCCTTTAAAAAATGAAAATGTCCGTAACTGAAGGATTGAGACATTAGTGACATTTATCAAGTGTAAAATAATATTTTATCATATAAAATAATAATTTAGTATCTAAACCTATATGAATACTACTCCTATGATTGATTTATAAAGTTAAACTTTATTTCATGAAATTTTGAAAGAACATAGATAAGATAACATGTGTGTTGATGAAAAATATGTTTCCCTAAAAAACCTTTTAGAGATGATGCTTCCTTGTATAAGCATTGGATAAATGTTTAATTTATTATTGAATCACATTTATAGAAGGGTTGATTGTTCCCTAAATTTGTGAAACTATGAAAAATCTTGGTTTGGGAATATAACATGTCCTAACCCTCATGAATGTGGAGAGAATAATGTAATTTACTAACCCAAATAACTTTGCATGTAAATAAAGAACCAATAGGTTAGGTTTAATCAAATAAAATGAATGAAATATTGCATATGGATTAAAAATTCAATTTTATAGTTTTACTCAAGTTAACTCCATGTAAAAAACCCATGCTCAAAATGGAATGAACAATGATAATTATCTCATCATGAATGTATGTTTTATTGTATAATTTTACTCGATGTAGAACATAAATTCATGATCGAAATAAAATGAAAAAAATTATGCATATAACATCACCATGAATTTTATAAGTGTGATGTGGAATTACAACCATTTTACATTCAAATTTAAAATGTGTTGGTGTGTATGTGTGCACTAAATAATATCATGCCTTGTGAATTTGAAAGTTTTTATATATGCATGAACCATTATTATCCCCATGAATCTGAACTAATTGATATAGAATTTCATGCATATATATATGTTTAATTTGAGAACCTGTATCTCAAATGTATGTTTATGTAGACACTTATAGTTAATGTTTCTATAAATTGTGTGCATATGCCCATGCATACACACTAAATTTTATATGAATATTTTCTCAAGTGTTTGTAAAGCATATGCATATGCATAGAATATGCTCCCATAATATGTATTGACATGACAATGTTTTTCATGTATCTAAACCATCTAATATCTAAACCATTTTAAATATTTGTAACTAATACTCATATATTATTATCTACTCATAGAGATTTATTTATCTAATACAATCCATGGAATGATCTCATTTTGGGATGAGGGGTGTATCTTGTAAGTCCCTAATCTCAAAATAATATTTAACTTTATCATGTCAACTAAAAAGATACCATCATGTAATATCATGTGATTATGTGGATAATATGTCATTATAGTAATGTATATATTGATCAAGGAATGTATGTAACACAAGTAATGTAGGACATGCAACTATTAATATAGATAAATGTATTAACAAAGCACACATTATAATAATCCTTGAATAAGACTACATAGTACAAAGTATAAGATATAGATCATGGAATCCTTTAATTTTATAGATATCAACAATCACAAGTGTAAATATCACACATAAAGAAAGAGGTCATACACAAGGAACATAAATATGTCACAACATAAAATTCAAAGAGCCACACATAGAGGACATATACATGTCACAAATAAGGCTAAGGGTGACATGCAATATACATAAAGACATCACAAATAAATCCAAAAGGCCACACATAATAAAAAATTAAAAATTACCCTATCATGTAATATATTACTAACATCAATGGATCATAGAATGAGGGAACAAGTCTACACCATCCATATGTTTCAATGTCATCTTGTATTATAAGAGCATATCCATTTATCATTATGTAAGATATAATTAATTAACAAGACGTGTTGTAAATATAGGTAGCTAAATATTTTATAAAAAATAATAGAAAGATATAACCTTTAATATTGAAACCCATGTAAAACTATGCATCCAATAATTGCATGAACACTGCGTAGAGTAAATTCCAACATATGTATGTTCTTGTATAACTTATATGTCTTTCATCTCACTCATATAGTGTGAAACACCTTCATGTATGAAAACAAAATATGTCATCTACTAAACTTGTGATAAATAACACAAATAAATAGTGTAATTTATAAATCATGTCATGCTTAGGTCCTGATTATTATTTTTGGATTATTTTGAATTTTTTTAAATTTATAATTACTTTATTTTTTTACTATTATTTAATTTTTTTATGATTTTAGAATATTTTAGGTTTCGAAAAGATAACCAATGATTTTGTCAATGGGATGATCATGGAAATTTTTATATCAAATTGTAGATACTAAAATATAATTTTATATGGCATCCTAGTCCTGTACACTTTATAAATACCAATCATGGCTCAACATTTTAATTCATGATATTCCTAATACTAAAAGGATCATGTTCTCCATATCACTATGCAAAATTACTTATCCTATAGTTTAATCCTAACATTATAATTACCAAGACCACTTATAACCTTCAATCTGCATTAAAATTGATTTATATCCTATACAAATAATTATTGATACTGAATAACCCTTTACCCTACATGGTATTAGCATCCATATTAGGACACTATCATCAATGCTAGTGTCCCAAATCTAATCCTAAAATCTTTTCCTTTTGAATATTCAAATTAAAACTATTTTGACATGTATTGGTTGACACATTTTTCTTCCTTAACCCTTTAATGAGATTATTTTGAAAGGTGTCATATAAATAAAAATTGAAGGCATTCATTATGAATCAAAAACAATATATATAAAACACCTTTAAATCTGACACTAGCTGCCATAAACTGCTATTTGACTTTTTTTGATAGAGATTATTAGGTGTATTAGAATATTTTTAAGTACTAATCATCTGATGCTTACATACAAATATTGATTTGATGTTATATTAGAGTAACACACTTTAATCATACCTATTGATGATGTCATCAGTATATTTTAACATTATGATGATTATTTTAGTTTAGTTTTACATGTATATTTGTTTTCGTGTAGAGTAGATATTATTGATATCATGTTTTATGGCTACTGAATTCATAGGTACATGAGCTAGGCTAGTGGTGGATTCTAGCAGTCCTAGAAATGATGGTGTGGGTAGTGAGTATTTGGGTAATACCATCACTATACAAGAGATACAATGATAGTGATACATCTAGTATTTTGAGTAGTTTTAGCATGCCTAATGTATCTCTTTTTATCTATTTTTATTTGTTGATATTGATTGATATTATCATCTTTTTATTTCACCTGACGGAGGTCATGTTCATATTTTAATTTGATTTGACTAGTGTCTCATGTGTGTGTTAGCTTAGTGATGAGATGACTTATTATCTCAGCTATCAATTTTTTGTATTCTGACCACTAGGGGGCTCAAATTATTTTAAATTCATATCAGGCTTATTAACTCCTTGCCCACCTTGGATCATATTATGATTATTATTTTTTAATCTTGGTCCTTTTATCATAGTTTTATCACCTAGAGACCTTGAATAGCTTAATTTATCACATTATAAGGGCTCAAGGCCATATAATTGTCTTGATTTGGTTCTTCTTGGGTAAGAAATAACCCATGCCTAATAAATAAATTTTATTATTAGGAAATGATGACCAAAAATGGGGTTGTGGGCTTTGGCCATGTATTATAGATATAATAAAAAATTCAATTTTTTAATTATTAGGGAAAAAGTGGCATTAGGTTTGACTCTTTATCGAAAAAGGGTAAATTGAGTGTTTTTTAAATTGAAGGAGAGTAACCAATTGTTTTGATTTTGAATCAATATCATTTTTGTTGTGTTGGATGATGGAGAAACTTAGAAGGGAATATGGTGTCCATGGAGAGTAAAGGAGGCTTGGAAATCACCCCATAAGATTTAATGGCTATGGAAAATTTATGCCTAGGTAGTGGGTGAGTAAATAGGCTGAGCCATGGTAGAAACAAGGGTATCTAGGAAATATTTTAAGGGGGCAAAAAAAGGGTAATCAAGGAAAAAAATATTTTTCTTGTTCATAATGAATGTTTGTGCCAAGAGATGAATTTTAAAATTATTTTTAGAGCTTTTATTTTATATGACTGTGTAGAATCCATTTGATTCTATTACTGGTTTTAAAATTTCAAAAAAAAACACACACACTAACAAGTTTAAGAGGAAGTTGTGAGACATCCTCATGAACCTATAAGGTTTCCAAAATTGGATAAAAAGTCTCAAAACTCTTTTATCTTTGTTTAAAATCAATTTAATGATGAAGGGTTTCTTACCTAGCCATTAGGTTGGATTCATACCTAATGTATAGGGTTTAAATTCACTCTTTCTCCTATATCCATTGAGAATAAACTATTAAATGCTAGATGGTTCTTTTTTTTGTTAGTTGTGTTTCTTTAAAAATGGTGAATTAGGTGTTTCTTTTCTATTATATTCATTTTACTACCGTTGGGTTTTTATTGTTTCTTTCTTTATTTGACCTGGGTGCAGATAAATTTGACCTTGATGGTCTGTATCTATATTAGATGTACATTTGGCACTATGTCTAAGTATATATATTCTTATCCTTGGCTTATTGCTCTTGTGTTTTGGTACATTTTAAAGCATTGGTGTTAATGTGTGGTTTACCTTGCTATCCTGGGTTGTAAATTTGACTAGTTCTATTTAATTTGTTTATTGTTAAAATTTTTAGACTTGGGTTCTTTACTTTTATTTATGGTACTTGATAATTTGGTAGGTTTGTTTATGTAGATGTAACTTTTTTTGTGTAGTGTTACTATATCTATTTGGGGTATGGTGTAAAGTGTTACTATTTGATGTTGTTATGTAATTTATACAAATTAATTAGTAATGGATACAAATATCTTTATCGTATTTTCACCCTGAATCTCAAATTCCTAACTCCATCACCCAACTAATGGTTGGGCTGGTAAGGGACACTGATTGAGGAGCTCATAGGATGGGTTACATTAGTATGTGGATCATTTAGTGGATTGTATTTCATAGTGGAATTACATGGTTTTCTTGTTGATCTTATCGATTAGTTTTATTAATTAGATTATTTTCATGTAGCATGCTTAGAATTTACTCCTACTTATTTTTCCTAAAGCATTATCTTACAATGTAATAGTTATTCAAGTTAACATACCTTACAAAATTATGACAATGATAATATATGGATGTGAGTTGTTCATTATTATTTATTATGTTAGATTTAATTTAGCTCTTTATTATCTCATTATAAATCATTTCAACTTATAGTGTTAGTATGAATAGCATACTAATGTTTGATTGTGTTGTTAGTTGTATAAGGAAACAAAATAAAATGGGATGTTTATGAGGAATACTAAGCTAGTTATAATTTTCACTAAGTTGTTTATGCTAATTTTGTTATTCTAATTGGTCTGTTGGTGTGATTAACTCATAGGATAAAATTTTGAAATTATATAATGTTGTTATGGAATTATTAAATTAAAAAAATATTTTATTAAATTTAGTTGCTAGTTGTAAAATATCTTCTTTTTTTTGGATCGAGAATTTTGGTTGCATGGATGGATAAAACCTTGAAAATTTTTATATGTATTGTTGTACATTTAAATAATGTGTATTGAATTAAGGACATTAATGACCTTTTAGGGTATTTGGTAAGAGTTGTGTTTCATTGGAATCATTTCATTTTTTTAATGGAACTTAGTAAGATACAACTAAGACTAAATGAGCTTGAGCTAACTACTAGTTTGGTGTATGAATTTAATTAATTATTAGTGTCCTAGAAATTTAATTTATGGGTTTTATGTTTTCTTGATTTCATTATAAAGATATCAAAAAACATTAAAGTACATTCTAAGTATGTAAAGGAAGGTAACTGTTATCTATTGGTAGTTAAATTACTCATGGAATTAGTATGAAGTTGAGATTTTATTATGGTTGTAGTAATTGATTTAATTATATTTGTATGGCTATAACAATTAATTTTATTAACTTGTATGGATGTAATAATTTATTTATTTATATTTGTATGGATATAGCAATTGATTTTATTATCTTTTGTATGGATATAGAAGTGTTTATTGGTGTTAACCATATTACCTTAGGCGTTCTAAAGTGACCCTATGGGGTAGATATAACGTAATGTGATTACATGAGTTTCTTGATATGGATTTTACATAGTAAATGATTTTTAAATTTTAAGTGGAAGTGTATATATAAAATTGAAATTTATTTTATTCCACTTCAAATGTAAAAGAGTGTGTGTTTGAAATTTAATGCATATTGAAACAAGTGATTACCACTTTTGGAATCTAAAAATAATTTTTTTTATATTTAATTAGTTCAATAAAGTTGTGTTAAAATATTGATGTTGTAGTCATGCCTAATTATCCTAAGAGGGCTTTGGGATGTTAGAGTCACATGAAAAAATGGTATCATGTGTGTATGACTTACAAGATTTGATTCCTTAAATTGGTCAAGGCATGAGTATATAATGAAATATCCATACCAAACAAATTTGGATATGAAGTAGAAGCATCATATGAAATAAAAGTAGACAATAATTCACTAATCCTTCAAGATAATTAAATTATTTGGCTAAGTCTAATTGGTCTTATTTTGAAAACCATATGACAAGAAGGAATTAACATTATGGATATGACCCTAGTTGATGGCATATGTGATGGTTATGGCATTGGCATAAATGAACTAGTTCTTGAATAATTAATGACAAATGCATGATGGAGACTCACTCATGTGACATCATCTATCTATGTTATGAACCTTTATGTGGATCAAATTAAAATGGAAATTTGTCCTTAGATAATGAGATGATATCCCAACTTATGTTGAGTGTAAAATTAAAATTAAAAAAAATAAGCATGGTGCGATGATCCTTAAAAATATGAGATTTTGGTATAAATATCCATATGGGATAGTACCATTGCATATTCCTTGTATATGCGAAGTTTAATGGAGTAAAGACATATTTTTTAATATTATTTATTCTTATATATTGATGTAGGCATGCTTTGTCTTAGCTAATCTAATTATGGTAAAATTCCTAAATTATTTGTATGATGATTCTTTGGCATTATGAATCTTGACTTTAAATACAATGTTGTATGTTTTGATTATGTAATTTTGAAAATAGTGTATTAAGGTAATTATAAACCCTATATTATTAATTAATTTAACCTATGATAGCATTTACATGATTTAATGACCTAGTATTTAATACTACCTTCTAGTTATTTTGAGTGTGGCAAGAATTATTGTACCTAAAATGATACCCTAATTTTTGTAAGAGTGAGTCTATTACACAAGGTAATGAAATCTACATGGCCCTATTGGGATGGTGTCTTCTCTCATTTAGTTATGGGCTAATATTAATGGACTACATAACTATACACCTTGAACTGCATGTTTTTCTAGAGTAATAATCTTCCACATAGAATATTTTAGATGTAATCACCCTAGTTAAATAAATTGTAAATGTGTAAATCTGGTTATGGGTTATGGTTGAATTATAAAATCCCAACCATGTATAGTAAAATTTATTCATACCTCTGCTTGCACTCTCAATGAAGTGACACTCAATTTTTTTATGGGGGTCATTTTACTACACTACTAAAAATCACTTGGACCATTGTGCTATTATACCCTATTATTTACTATTTATGAATCAATCATTGGATAAGTATTATTACATTTTTGAATCATTAAATGAGTAACACATGAGTATTATTTGTTAATTTACAAGCTAGATCATTGTATTCACTCATATATATCATCTTTAATAATTGTTCAGATACAAAACCATATAAGGAGCAGAACTACATTGGTCTAAGGCCCTCTTCATATCATATGGCTATGTGAGAAGTGATCATTGACATAGGGGTATTTGAGGTCAACTCAAATTCACTGGAGCCCAATAACCCCTTTCTTCAAGGTGACATGCCAAGTTTAATGACCTAGGGTTTTGAGGACAAAACTGATTTTAGGAACATGTGTGCACATTTTGAGTTGATATCTTGCAAGGTGACATTGAACCCTAACACATGCAGGTGGTTGTTCTATAAAAAAATCTATATATTAAGCTAAAAATAAGTGTCAAGACTAGGATATAAACATTAATGGTAGTATTCAGGCTTACAAAAAACTATTTTATAGAATATGACAAATGAAGGTGGAACAAGTGTTTGTCTTATTCTACACTTATACATGTTATGCATACATCCACATCATTTAATAAGGTATGTATTATTTATTATACCTATTATAGATTTTAGAATATTATTTGGCATTGTACTTATCTATATTTAACATATTATTAGATTTATCATATTTATAAGAACATTATATATCTAATTCATTTAATTATCACACTTTAATAACATATTCCTCCAAATTTTATTAATATGTTCCCCCATAACCCATATAAAAAATGGTGGAACATATGGTGAGCCTAACCTCTAAGTCTTCTTAGGAAAACCCTAGCTTACCATAAGGCTTTTATCCTTCTAAGGTTTTATATTATAGAAATTAGTCATATATTATTTAACTTTTTTTATGTAACCTAGGTGTAGTGTTAGAATAGGTGGTTTACCTAATGCTAATATTTAAATTCCTCTTATTCCATCTAAAATGTCCAAATCCTATTCCCTATAAAATTTTGCCAATAATGAGAGTGTCAATGATGAGAAAGAGCAAAACACTAAAAATGATCTAATAGAAGATGAATCTAATCATTAAAATCATGAATCACTTGAAATAATGAACATGACCAAGTAGTCAAGATAAATTTGAAGCTATTAAATTTTTTTGAGACCATATTCATGAAAATATTAAATATTTTGAGAATATCCTTAATACTATATTGGAAAAAAAAATCTAAAATCATTAGTGAATAACCATTTGCATATATTGATCTAAATATTTGGGCTACTAGATATACCTATTGGCCATCAATCTTATTATCCGTCCCATTGAGAACACTATTTATTCCTACATTTAGTCATCCTATGAGGTATTTTTTCAAGCCATTATTCCCTGTAGATCAAACACATAATGTTACATCCTACATGAGAACAATCAATAATTCAACTCAATTTCTAGGTGTAATTGCTATAACATAATTAATGTATACATCCCCTTTGGTAACTTCTCAAAAATAAAATCTTAATCTCAATGAATCCACTATGTTATTCAAATTTTGTAAAATATGGTTACGAATATTGGGAAAAATGTTATAAAGTCTACTCATTCTATTGATTCACAAGATGTATTAAATAATCTTGTTGCACCTATGATATATTTGAACTATTTTCTAACTAGTTTTTAAGTTCCAAATTCAAACTTCATGATGTCAAGGGTGATCCTAAGGAACATCTTTGATCTTTATAGGGAGCATGCCTTCATTATGATTCCAATGATAAATATTTGAATAAATTATTTCCAATAATCCTAAAGGACTATGTATTGATATGGTTCTATCTTATGCCAACGTAATTAGTGAAATATTTAAAACCTATAATAGATTATTTTGTTGCACATTTTTCAATCAACATTACTAAAAATATGTTATATGCACAATTTTACAAGATCAAGCAAAGAAGAAATGAGCCTATCAATGAATATGTTTTGAGTAGAAGACAATCTTGGCCAAAGTGATAAATCTAATGGTAGATAATTATATTCAACATATATTTAATAAAAATTTTCTTTCCCCACTAGATGAGTATACTACCTTCAAGAATTTTAAATATTTTTATGACGTATACCACATTATCTGAGATTGAGAATTGAAACTTATTATCATTGATGAATATTAAGTATGTAGAAAAAACATCTACTACCAAGTTTCATATTACACCAAGATACAAGTTTAAAACTATAGAGACTAAATAGGAAGAAACAATAATTGTCAATATAATATCACAAAAACCTAATCAACTCATATTATCTAGT